>JAQQSU010004280.1:0-14125 GCA_028627135.1 Pseudochirops cupreus
CTCTCTCTCTCTCTCTCTCTCTCTCTCTCTCTCTCTCTCTCTCTCTCTCTCTGTCTCTCTGTCTCTCTGTCTCTCTCTCTGTCTCTCTCTCTGTCTCTCTCTCTCTGTCTCTCTCTCTCTCTCTCTCCCCCAGCTGGCCTCAGTCTCCAGGATTCTTTCTTCACCGGGGGCAGTGTTCCAATTCTGTCTCTCTGTCTCTCTCTGCCTCAGCTGGCTTCAGTCTTCACAATTCTTCCTTCCGCAAGAGCATGATTCCAATTCTGTCTCTCTGTCTCTAGAATTCTTGCTTATGTACGCACCTCAGCCAATCCCCTTCTTCCACATCAACAGGGGCTCAGCCAATCCCCTTCTTCCACATCAACAGGGGCTTAGCCAATCCCCTTCTTCCACATCAACAGGGGAGTTCATGCCTTCTCAACAGTGGGACAGAGTTTGCACCTTCCACACTTAGCACTTAAGTGCTAAGTATCCTGCTAAACTGATAACTATTACACTCTCCCCACCTTTTTCTTTTTCTTTTGGAGGGGTGTCCTTCATTTTCAAAGAGGACCAATAACATCATGGGGTGAACAAGATTCAAATGAGGCAGAGCTGCACAAAGTCATCAGTCTCACTCTCTCTTCCAGAGTCATCAAAGTCCAGTGGCAAAACAAAAGCCAAGACAACCCAGATGCAGTGGATAATCTTGGCATCTTCATGGTCTGACCAACCTCTAAGCACTCCATGGTGCCTGCTTCAGCCACCTTCATGGCTATTGGAACAAATTGTTTTCATCTGCCCATTCTGCTGGAGGAAGTCTTCACATACTTGGGGTACACACCTCCTCCCCAAAGCTGCTGATGGGTTTGAAGCCATAGGTACACCTCAACCTGGTTTAACCCATCTGCTAAGATAGTTTGCCAGGGTTTGACTGCTGCACATGCTAAAGTTTCTTGGAGCCACAGGTGAGAACTGGGTGACAGCTGCACATGAAAGGTAGATGAGCAGCCCCGAAAAGGGCTAAACAAACCCTCACACCTGAGGTGCTGGTACTCCTGTTTTGTTTTTTTAATTGCCTAAGCTATGCATCTGAGGCATCCAGAAAACCCCTTTTTCTTCCTATAAAGAGGACTCAACCTGCTGGATTTCACCCAGAGTCTGAGTTTTTGAGGGCCCCAAACCACGGATTCCATCCTAATGTACTTCATGCTACTAAATCCATCTATATTTGAACAGTGGAAGTCCAAGTTACCTTGGCTTGAGATCAAGGAAAATCCTGCTAAGGGGCGGAACCTCTACAGAGAGCAGAAACTGTTCCATCAAATCCCCTCTCTCCAATACTATAAGAAAACAAGACCTCACAATCAAATTGTAATTAATAATGTAAGCTGTTCTGTTTTTCCTCAAACAGTCGTGGTTTAGGATAGAATGGGAGAACAGACAGGTAGGCACTTGGAAGGGCTGCTTTATTTCCGTTCCTGAGATAGAAAAATTGAGGCAAAACTAGATAACTTGGTTTATCATAAATTACACAAGTTGGTTGTAGAGATGGAGATAAGATTCTCTCTTCCACTTGTTCCTCTGAGCTCAGTTTCACTAGGTCATACTCTGTTGCCAGTCTCCTTGCTCCCAAGAAGCGTTCAGATCTACTGATTAGTAATTGATTGCAAATATAAAAATTTCCTTTTATCTATTCTAAACTGGTTACATTTTAATTTAACTGATGTCTCCTTAAAACATACTATTAGACAAGCACAGTGGCATCAGGCTGGCCTTCTCTCTACTAGTCATTATTTTGTCACTTTTAATCTCATAATTCTCATCAGTGCCAGCAGTTCTGATCTTCTTATAATACATTTGTCTTCTACCCCTGGAGTTCTTGTCTTTGATACTACTGGATTTGGGAATTATGAAAAATTGAGCACACAGTGGATATTACTTCATTTTTATTGGGAAAAACAATCTGTTCATGGTCTACATTTTACAAATTGCATCATACTCTGAAGTAGCATGACTCTTCATTAAAATTCATAGTAATACAAAAGAGACTGGACCAACCACCCACATTAGAAAAACAAAGTGGATGAAAACTTCACATTGCCTAGACTATAATACATAGATCAACAAGCATCCTGTCAAATTATTCCCTGAATATGTGTAACATGGACAAGAAAAACAAATGGAGGCAGTATGGCACGATGGACAAAGTACTATCCCTGAAATCAGGGTATCTCTGCTCAAATCTCTCCTCTAATATTTACTACATGCGTTCCCTTGGGTAACTTGCTTAACCTCCCTGGGCATCAGTTTCCTCATTTGTGAAATGAGCAAACTAGTCTATGTACTGAGTTTCATTTCAGCATTAGATCTATGAGCTGATCAAGACAGATAATGAAATAGCTCAGGAAGTAAATAGGATAAAGTTTAGGCTGTATTATATTTGGGGAACTGGACAGTGCTTGCCAGTGGAAGTATTGTATTAAATGTCTCTTCCAGCTCAAGATCTATGATCCCAAACTAGTCACTAGTGAATGAAAAAATTCCATAGAGAATCTCAAAGTTGGGGGGAAGCTCAGAAATCACCTAGTACAAACCAGGAAAAATTCCTTCTCCAACATCCTCAAGGTAGGATCACAAGCATTCGCCATTCCAAACTGACTTATGATAATGGTTACTCAATTGAAGTAGATTTCCTGAGTTAACAAGAAATTAAAACCTAAGATAAATGAGGGTACAAATAAATTCATCTAGAGACTCTCAATAAGTTTCAATCCTTTGATGAGAATGAACTATTTCCCTGATAACTAAAAGAACTCAACCACAATCAGGGATTGTTGGAAAAATTATGGAGCAACTAGGTTCAAATGTCAGTGGAAGTCTGCTGACCTATCAATCCTGTAGTCCCATCAGAAAGTTTAATGAGATTTATTCTGACATGACTTGTTCTTAATGAACCCATGTTGGCTGGTTGTGATTAGTACTTCCCTTTCCAAAGGATCACAAAACAATCGGTTAATACTGTGTTAAACAATATTGCCAGGAATTAAAAGTCAAGGTTAGCTGGTGGTTTTAAGAACCCTCCTTGCCCTTTTTCAAAAACTGGAACAATTTTTGCCCTTAAGACCTCTATGAACTGATGCAGAGCAAAGGAATAAAAACTAGAATGGTTTAAAGAATGACAACAACATTATAAAGAACTTTGAAAGCCTTTAGAACTCTGTTCTGTACAATTAAACATGTCCAGAAGGCTAAAGAAGAAATAGGCCACTTACCTCCTCCCAGAGTGGTGATGAATTAAAATGCAGAAACACAAATACATACATAAGCAGGGTCAGTATGGGAATTTATTCGACTAGATTATGTATGTTTATGATGAGGATTTTTTCATGTTTTTTTTTGCTGTTCAGCAGGGGTGGGGGGAATAATAGGAAGGAGAGATTATAAATACACATAAAAATAAATAAATTTATTCAAATAAAAACCAATATTTGCTCATCTCCTACTGAGGCATGTCTCCCATTCTCCATAATTTATTCAAAGTCTTGATTTCCTTTTAACCCATTTCATTCTCTCTTTTCCCAGCCTATTTTTCCTTGGCAGAGAAAACAAAAGCATATCAGAACTGAACACTGCCTTCTTTCCATTGTCTATTATCAATGTTTCATGCATCTCAAGAAAAATCTGACACTTTACCTCTTCACAACTAAGGGCAAAGTAAGGTACTGTAGAATAAATTCTGAATCTGTAGTTAAGAAGAGGCTTGGATTCAAGTCTTGCCTCTGAAGCTTACTGGCTTGATGACTATGACCAAATCAGTCAATATCTCAGAATGTCAGTTTCTTCCTCTGGGTAATCGGGAAGTATTCCTGCAAAATCTACTTCACGAGGATAAATAATTAGGTAATTTAAAGAGTCTGGAAAATCTTAATTCGATATCACTTTTTATTTTTATTCCCATTTACAGAGTTTTGAAAATCCTTGTCCTTCCTAATATTTACTCATTAACTTTATTTCAACATGGGTTTTTAGCCTGTTTTCCTATTTAGCATAGGAGCCTGACATTGTTCTTAAAGGTTCATAATCATCTTTTGTATTTACCCTTAATCACCTGCCCTTGCTGTCTCCTTCTGTTCCAATATTTTCTTAATCCAAATTGGTTGAAGCCTGTAAATTATGGAACACAATGATTTCAGAAGAATTAAAACTACACACACTTCAAAGCCCAATGAAAAGATATATGGGGTGCAAATATGCCAACATTTATGATTTGTATACAAGAAGCAGAATGAAAGATAGTATCAAGGATATGAATGAGTAGATGGTCCAATTTTAAATGTAGAATGAGAGAGGATGGACTGAGTGAGACATCATTACCCTCATCAGAAAAAGATGGGGGGAAAGAGGGAGATTCCCAACAGATCGGGCATATCCCCTAATGAGAATTTCTTTGAATACATGGCAGGTGTCCCTCAGTTACAACCCTGCTTATTATTTCTTATCACACCTTAAAGGTGATCCTAAATTCTCAGAGGCTATGCCATGTTGAATATAGCCTCTGGTGAGTCCGGTCAAACCAGGAGTTTCCCACATGGGTCAAGTCATGGATTTTATGATCGACACCTTAGGGCCAGTCTAGCTAAATTCAGAAAAGCCCATTTTCATGTTGGCTACACAGTGGTGACTGTTTTACTTGAAACAACTCTTCCCACCCCAAAAAATGTCTCTGAAGGCATAGGAGAGCTGCAATCTACCTCTCTGGAGGGAGTACTCACAGAGGAAATCACAGATTTTAGGAGACCTAAAGAAGAGGTACATTTTATAATATGAGGCATGAAAAGGTCGTGATCTGCATTGACACAGGGGGTGCTTTTGTCAGTGAAGTTATGGATGACAGTAAAAACAAAAGGGACAATCTCAACAATCCAATTTGTAAAGGGATTTAAGGTTTATCAAATGAGTATACATATCATCTCATTTGAACTTCCCAACAACCTTAAGTGTTTTTCCACACATCTTTTCCATTATGATTATTATTTATTACCTGCCACGTTCAGTGACATTTAGGCAATGAATAAACCTCCAATCAAAAGGCACAAGAAAACCTGCTCCACTCCCATCTCACAGACATACTAAAAAGATAAATCACATGAGGTCTGTAAAGCTTTGTAAAGAAAGTACTGTGGGAACACTGCAGCTTATGATACTGATTTTTTAAATGTTTAAATATAAGTTCCTTGCACATTATATTGAATACAGGGAAGAGTTAGGAAGAAGGCATAGAGAACAGGTAAGCCATAGAACCTGGCCTCTCAGAGGAGAACGAATCATGACTTCAGAGCGAGTTTGGGCAATGTCTCTGGTGTTTCAGAAAGAGACATCCAATACTAAATACTTTTGTTAGTTACAACAGGGGCCTAAAAAGCATTGCGATGCCAAGAAAGGCATTACAGTAGATGAATAATGAAGAAGTCCAAATGAATGGAACAATAGGTCTCTCTCTTACATGCTCCACACTCACCCACTCAACCCTCCCTCCCCCATGCAATATTAATAGAAATTCACATCTTGAGATTCTGAGAGTCATATCAGAAGAGGCTGGTCGAGATGCTTACTGCTACAGGAAACAGCTTTTATTTTACTATTTCCTTCTTATTCCTAAGTATCTCAGGATATCATATTTCCTTAAACATTCTCTACCAGAAATGGCCTTGGGCAAGCAAGATGGATACTAAGATTTATCTGTGAGCATGGATGAAGCCCACCTCAAGTAGCTGTGTTTAACACAGGTATTGTGAGCTTCATACAATTGACCAAGACTGTTCTTTGCACTGTCCCACCCCCTATTCTACCTCTGCCCAAACATTCTGCTAGCTACTTACTTGTTTTGTCCCAACCTCCTTCCAATTCATTTTCTGCATACTCTAGAGAGACTTGAAAAAAAGGCTGTGATATTTGGGTGGGGAAACAAAGAAGTGGCAATGGCAGTTTGGGGCAGAATTAAGAAGTAACCACTTTCCATTCTAACAAAATGAACACTGGATTCAGAGTCAGGATACTCTGGCACTAACACCAGTTTTGCCATGAACTAGCTGTGTGACCTTGGCCAAGAGTGAGTGGAGTGCTTGAGTTGGAGTCATGAAGACCTGAGTCAAAATTCTCTCTCAGATAATTAATAGCTGTGGAATTCTGAGCAAATCATGGAACTTCTATTTCTTTACCTATAAAAAGAAATAGCTGGACTAAAGTCTTTCTATCTCTAAATGTATGATATCATATATTGTATCTCTCCAAACAGGTACTTGTTTTACTTTCCAAGTTAAATGTAAAACTTCTATACAGTTAAATGATAAAGCGCAGAAGTATTACAGATATTTTGAATTGCCAAAAAAAATCAGAGAATATTGAGTCAAAATATTCCCTTTTATTTTTTATTTTAGATTTTTTAAAATTTATTTTCTTGTTTTCATCATTCATTTCCACAAGATTTTGAATAATATTCCCATTTATAAATGGAAAAAATTGAGGCCAGGAGAGAAAAAATGATTTGTCTATGGTTCATATAGCTGGGGGAAAAAAGGGACTCGGACCTCAGTTATAGGATCATAGATTCACAGATGGAAGAGGACTTAGGGTCCATTCAGGACAACTTACTCAGTTTACAGATGGAGAAACTAAGAGACTGAGAAGTTAAATGATTTGTCCAAGGTCACACAGTCATCAAGCTTCTGAGGCAGTCTTCAAACTTACATATTCCTGACTCCTAGTCCAAAAGTTGATCTACTGTACCCTTTAGCTGTCTTGAAATGACAACAGAAACAGGATAAATGTAGAACTGGAAGGAAGCCTAGAGACTGTCAAGTCCAACTTGACTCTTGGAATAGTGTTCTTTCCATTACATCAGAATCTCAGAAAGACAATCTAGTCCATCCTTGACCACAATAAAAATCACTAAACAGGTGATCAGGTAACTTGTGATTAAAGAATCTTAAGGAAAGGGAGCCTACTACCTCCTAAGAGAGCCCACTATTGGTCAGCCCAAATTGTTAGGCAGTTTTTATATCAAGCCTACACCTGCAGTGTCTTCCCTCTAAGATCAAGGGAGAAAACACTGATCCTGCTTCCACCTACAGTTTTACATACTTGAAAACAACTGTGGTGTTTTCATCTTTTCTTCTTTCCATCAAACATCGCTTGTTCTTACAATCAATTCCGATATGACATGAACTCAAGGTCATGCACCATCTTGATTGTCCTCTTCTGGCCTTCCCCAGTTTTTAGCACCTTCCTCATCTGTAGCTCCCACATCTGACTCAATATTTCAAATATTATATAGACAGGCTATACTGCAACTAGGACTATCATTTCTCCAGTTCTAACCATTTTGCATCTCATGATGATGCCAAAGATGATATTAGCTTCCTTACCTGTTGCCTCAGAGATTGCAGTCCACTGAAATCCATAGACCTTTTTTTTCCAGAGAAATTGCTGTCCATTCCTACTTCCATTATGTAGTAATGAGGTCTGCTTTTTTTTTTAACCTTTAACTCTATTATATTTCTTCTAATTAGAGTCAAACCAAAGTTCTAGCCTGTCAAGATATTTTTGGTCTTGACTCTAGCACCCAATGCATTAGTTATTTTCTCCTAGCTTCGTGTCATCTATGCATGCATCCAAGTCATTAACAAAAATGGCAAATAGACCCCTAGGATGCTCCATCAAAGATCTTTTTTCAAGATGACATCAAACCATTCCTACTCCTTAGCTCTGGCCTTGAAACTATTTCTGAATTAAAATGTGTGTGTGTGTGTGTGTGTGTGTGTAAATCACCTAGATCATAACTTTCTATCACATACATAGGGATAGCAAAAGACTTTACCATATACTTTTTAAAAATTAGTAAAGGGTCAGGTAGGTGGTGCAATGAATGGAGCACTGGCCCTAGAGTCAGGAGGACCTGCATTCGAATCCAGCCTCAGACACTTAACACTTACTAGCTGTGTGTCTTTGGGCAAGTTACTCATCCCCAATTGCCCTGCCTTCCCCGCCTCCGAAAAGACAAGAAAAATTAGTACACTGTATCTTCACCATTCTCCTCATCTTCTAGTTTAGTATCCCAGTCAAAGAATTAAATGACATTAGTTTGGCATGAACTGTTCTTGGTGAAGTCATGATGGCTCTTAGTAATCACTGTTCCTCTTTCTTGATGTTCAATAACTACCCCTTTAATAATATGTTCTCGAATTTTGGCAGGACCCTAAGTCACACTGATTGGCTTACAGTTTAAAAATTATCTTCCCTTATAATATTTTATGACAGGTTGTCTCAAGAGGCAGTGTTTTTGTTGCTCAGTCATTTTTCAGTCTCATCTGTCTCTTCGTGACCCCATTCGCGGTTTTATTGGCAAAGATCCTGGAGCAGTTTGCTATGTCCTGCTCCAGCAAGAGACAGCATAACTCAATGGAGAGGACACTTATTCTGTAGTCCAAGACTCCAATAAACAAGTGTTTCTGACACTATCTGTGAGACCTTTGGCCAGTCATTTAACCTCTCTGGGCCTCAGTTTCCTCACATCTAAGAGAGGGGATTGAACTAGATGCCTTTTTAAATTCCTTGTAGATTTAGATTTGTGATCTACAAGATTAGAGGATTCAACTAGATGCTCCCTAAGGTACTTTCATACTTTAAAATTTGAGAATTTCCAGGTCCTACTAATTATTACTACAGAACCAGAAACAGAATAGACCACAAAAGGGTTCCCAAAAAATCTGCTTTGCTCCACTTTTCCCAAGGTTCTCACACTCAGCATCCTGAAAACTGCCTCAGATACCATCCTTCCCATTTCAATGGCTGCTTCCACACTGCATGCCAGAAGCTAGAGCCTTCTCAGGACCGATTATGCTGGATCATTCTGTACTGCCTTAAGACTTTGACTTTAGTGCCATGGCTGGGCTCTCCCGAACAAGTCTAGAGAGTCAGTGTCTGCAATATCCATGAATGAAAAGTCTTAATGTACTTGTAAGAAGGACTTCTAACACAGAGATGTCAGCATACGTTTATAAAGTTATGTGTTAAGGTTTGATTACCAAGTCATAGAACAGCCTGTCTGTCACTCACCTTCCTTAAGAGCATATCACTTACACCTACACATGCATTGTTCATTCAATCAATCTATTAATCAAAAAGTACTTCTGATCTTCTCCAGGCTACACAATCCCAGTTCCTCAAGTCAGCCTTCATCTGGTGAAAGGCTCAAGTTGGTACCCCATAATAGTTAGCATTTAAGTAGAGCTGTAAGGTTTGCAAAGCATTTTACAAATAGTATCCATTTTGTTCTCATAACAACTTTAGGAGGCAGGTGTTATTATTACCTCCATCTTACAGACGAAGAAGCCAAGACACAGAGGAATTAAGTGACTTATTCAAAGTCACTCACGTAGCTCATAAGTGGACTTGAATTTAGGCCTTCTGACTCTGGGATCCCTTCTCTATATTCACTGTGCTACCTACCTAGCTAGCTAGTTGCCTCTATCAATTTAGATGTGAAGAATAGCTGAAGAAACTAGCCTAGAGAAGGGAAAATTCAAGGGTAACACAATAACTGTCTTGAAGAAATAAAAGGCAGTCATGTGGGAAAAGAATTACCATAGGGCCATAAGACTAGAGCTGGAAGGTAGCTGACAGGTCATCTGGGCCAACCTTCACATTTTAAATATAAGGGAACTTTGGCCAAATATAGTGAAGTACCTTGCTTGAGGTCACAGAGGTAACAAGTGGCATATTCAAACTCAGATCCTGTGACTTCAGATTGAGATGTCTTTCCTATGCACCATCCTGCTTAACTACATCATTCTTTTTGGCCCCCAAGGCAGAAATAGGAGCAGAATTTGGAGAAGAGCAAAGAATCTAATTTCAGTTTTTTATTATCAGGAAAACCTTGGGAAATGGGCTCTTTTAGGAAGTAGTGGGTTCCCTATCATTGAAGGTCTTTAAACCAAGGCTGGGTGATGAATCATCAGATATGTTGTAGATGAAATTCTTACTCAGTTATGGATTGGCGGCCAAGGTCCTTTCCAACTCTAAATTCAGTGATCTACATTGACTTGCAGCACTGTGCTATTCCTTAATCCTAAAACATGCCCCCCCCCCCCAAATCTTTCTGACAGTGATGGAGTGGACAATTATAAAAAATAATTCTGAGGAATCTGGTAGGATTGGACTCTTAAATCCCTAAAGAAGTCAGGACCCATACTGAACAACTTTATTTACATATTTATAAATGTTTATTTACAAATAAACTGTATATATCTATATCTATCTATCTATCTATCTATATATACGCATGTGTATGTACATAGGGAAAGAAATACATATATTGTATATGTGCATATAAATATAAAAATGCATACATATATGCATATATACATATATGTATATTCTGTGTTATGGCTCTCTTGGATCAATAATAATACCTCTCCCTGAACCATCCGTTCTGAGACCATTTGGCCTCAGCATTGTCTCTTGAACAGACCATCCTATTCTTGCTTCTCTGTGGGTCTTCATTCTCTTCTCTGTCTAGAATTGTCTTCTCTCCTCTGCTTGGGAAATTATCAGAAGCCATCTGATCAGTTATAGCTTTTTTAAAAAGATATCTATGGTAGGCTTTTTGAAGTGTCAATAATTTTATCATACAGAATAATTTTCAAAAACTAACATTTAAGCCCTTCATTTTATAACATTTCTGTCACTTTCCAGGAGAATGTATGCACTTTGAGGGTAGAGATTGTCATATAAGTATGGATGGATGGATGGATGGATGGATGGATGGATGGGTATGCAATATATTTATTTATGCCCCTTTTTTTTAATTCCTGGCACATAGTAGGCACTGAATACATAATTTTTCATTGTTTGATTCCCTTCATGGCATCGTGTCCAGATAAATGGAATTGTAGAGAAATCAGTGGAGTTTCATGTGGACAGAACAGTGGCTGCCTCTTTTCCCATTTCAGCAAAATCTTCACTAACAAAGACGATTTCCAACAACATGCTTCTTTGTCAAAAAATTCATTACCCAAGATAGAAATAATGTAGGAGGCAGAAGGATAGGTTGCAAAATGTCAAAAAAAGGGGGGAATTACAATATGAAAAGATCACTAAATACTAACTAAAATAATGTTCAAATGCCTCAAGAATCATAAAACATGCATCTGGGAAGCTGGGAGCAGGGAGATGAAGAGAGCAGGGGGGTAATGTTAAGGGAGATGGGAATAGATGCTTTTAGGAGAGGTGGGGGGAGGGGAGAGCACCTATATTTGGAGAAGTAGGGGACCTTTAACAGGAATTGTGCTACATCAGAATGAGCTCCAAGTCTTGAAAAAAGTAGACACAGATTCTTCAGTACTCAGCAGTTTCTGGGCACAACTCCTTATCCCTAAAGTAGATGACCATCTGAAGTAAGAGTGAGGCTCCCTTCTAAAAAACTGTTCAAACCACGTTTGGCTTGATGAGGCCAATCTGATATTAAGCCTATTATTCTATGAGGAGCCCATCAGACCCCTAGGAAAAAATACCCCAAAAGCAAGCAAGAAAACAACAACAAAAAAAAATCCTCAGGCGGCTTTCTGGTGCCTGAAATCCCTTTTAATGAGGAGAAAATAAAAACATTAATTCCAGAATTAGAGCTAAAAGGCTTAAAATACAAATAGTGGTTGAGGTAAGTGCTGTCAGAAACTCATACATATTAACAATAGGTCAATCAGCAAGCAGAAAGGATGATGTCAGAAGCTTCTTTTTGGAGGGAAGGAAACAGTGAGGTTCTAGGTCAATGCCAAGTGCCTGAATTAAGAAGAGGGATGACCAGAGAAAGGTAAAAGATGCACGGGAACAGGAAGCTTGGAAGACTTCATCTTTTTGTCCAGGGTCAGCTTTCTATGTCCTGCAGCAGTGTTGGGCAAAAACAGTCACATTGTGGATTGAGAGATGGCAACAGAAAGACGTGGGAACAAGTCCCATCCCTGAGACACACTGGCTATGTAACCCTGGGTAGTTTGCTTAAGGTCTCACTGACCTGGCCAGGACGTTGCCTAGGTGCTTTTTTGCTTTAATAGGGGAATTTCTTTACCAGGAGAGCATAACAGAGATGAAATCATAGGCCAACTAATTAAAAAAAAGTCTGGGCAAATGAAACTGCATCCAGAGGCATTTGTTTTCTTATGTCGTGTTGAGAAATGGAGGAAGTCAGACTTCATATACATTTGGGTGGTTTCTTCTTTGTAAAATGAATTTCAAATTTCAAAAATATATTCTCTATTAGTGAAAGATTCATTAATCCATGCAGTCAGGAGAGACTAAATAAAGGAAACGGGTTCTTAGGAACTGTTTTTATGAAGGAGACTTGGCATATTGAGGAGGAAAGGAAGGAGCTTAGAAGACAGAAAAGCAAGATGGCAAGACAAATTGGGGATAAGCTGGGAAATAAGGGATCTGGGATCCTTCAGGGGAGTCTGTCCAGAGGAAGAGGTTAAGTATCTTTCTCCCAAATGGCAAAAGTTAATTGCATATTCTCTCCTTCCTAAAAGCATTTTGTGGGGGGTGGGTAGGTGGCAGGGTGGTACAGTGAATAGACCACTGGCCCTGGAGTCAGGAGGACCTGAGTTCAAATCCAACCTCAGACACCTAACACTTACTAGCCCTGTGACCTTAGGCAAGTCACTTAACCCCAATTGCCCTGCCTTCCCCCTGCAAAACCAAAAAAAAAAAATACTAAAAAAAAGGCATTTTGTCCTTTCAACTTATTTCCTTTTCCATTTATCATACTAATCACCCACCAGCCTCCATTAGACTATGAACTAGTTAAGGTCAGGATTTGTGTCTGTGCTGTCTTCGTATCCTCAACACCTTACACAAGACTTGTTCCATACTGCATAAATATTTCTTTCTGAATAGCAAGACTTGAAATTCAGGTGGAAGGAAGAAATGAAGCATTAATTAAGCCCCTACTATGTGCCAAGCAATATGCTAGTTAGTTTACAAATATTGCCTCATTTCATTTTTAGAACAACCCTGAGATGTTTCCTTGTGAAAATTGAGGAAACTGAAATGACTTGCTCAGGGTCACACAACTAGTAAGTATCTGAGGCATAATTTGAACTCACATCTTCTTGATTCCAATTCTCTATCCATGATGCATCCTACCTGCTTCTAGTCTAGATGCTATTTTATTCATTCCTTCATCAAGCATTTAATGAGCATCTGTTTTTCACACAGCCCTATGTGCTCCAGGGCCCCTGGGAGACATAAATAGATGTAGGAAAGTATCTCTGAACCCGAGGAGCTTAAACTCTAGTTTCAAACAAGACACATTAGCATGCCGTAGTTAAGTAGCAATATATTTATTTGTCAGAATAATTGGTACACACTCACATGTATAGAAACATATATATGTTTATGTATATCTGTATGTGTATCTATGTGTATGGGCGTGCATGTATGTGTCTATGTGTATTGTGTCTGTACATATGTATAGATCATATGAATATATATTGTATATTACACATATGTATATATGTGTGTATTACATATATACACACATAATCATACATGTATCCCCATACTATCTATGTATATATATGCATGCATGCATGCAAATGTATAATGTCAGAAGAATGAGGAGATCATTTGTGGTTAGAGAAAGAAGAAAGGCAAAAATCTGGATGCCTGAAGGTTAGGAAGAAGGGAATCTAAGGTAGATCAGGGGGAGTCCCCAGGAAGTGGGAACAAAGAACTGGAGTCAGTTTGAGTGAAAGTAAGGGGTAAGATTTTGCTTCAAGTCCCTGCCCTCGTTAGATGGTAGATTGAGAGTTTTTGCCTTAAGCTACATGATCCTGGGCAAGTGACTTACTCTTTTAGCTGCCTAGGCAATGCTCTCAGACTACAGATTGTCTTGCTTCCTCGGTACAGGGACTTTCCCCACCTGAGATTCTTTATACCAGAGGAATCACAGGTGTTATGGGAATCTGAAGATCTTCCCTGCCCCTAGGCCCTTTGCTAAAGTGGCTACGTGACTCTGAGGACCCTTGGATATTTGAAAGTATACTCTGTTCCCTAATAGGCTGAATGTGGTCATGTGGAGCCTGTGGCGCCAGGC
>JAQQSU010004281.1:0-14124 GCA_028627135.1 Pseudochirops cupreus
TGAGTTCAGACGCCAGTTTTTTACTCACCTCACAAGAAAGGACCTGAAGGAGATTTTGTCCGAGCCACATGTTATGGAGTCTTCCAGAATACTTTGTATTTATTTTTAAGTATTTCAGAATCTGAGGATTCATTTTAGGAAGAATGCTGCTTCTTGTTCTTCAGACACAGTACACTTCATTAAACCCAATCTGGAGCTGTCAGGATGCTGACAAAGGGATGCTGGCATTGTTATGAAGCAACACTTGATGATTATGCAGGTAAGTGTGCACTTAATCTGCTTGGGTATTTATTTTCCTCTTTTGCATATTTCTCACTCTTTATCCCTCCACTCCAAAATGCTTCACTTTAAGGAGAAAATCAAGACAAATATTTTCTTTGGGCTTCTCTTCTTTACCCACTTCTCTCCCCCTCCCCCTCTGCCACTTCCACACACATAGTCCCAAAACCCCTATGCCCCCTACTCTCTCTCTCCCACTCTCCTCTCTTTTCCCTCTTGCCCTTTCTTCTCTCCCTCTCACCTCTCCTTTTCTCTCACTCTTTCTCTATCCCTCTTCCCTTCTTTCTCTTCCTTCCTCTCTCCCTCCCTCTGTCTGTGTGTTTCTGTCTCTAGCTCTTGGTCTCTGTTTCTCTCTCTCTGCTTTGAAATAGTTATAGTTCCTGGGGCTAGCAGTAGAAGTTTCTATAAGCAGAAGGCCTACTGTCTTTGCCAGGATGGACAGAGGGTTCATGATCCTCAGTGCTCCCAATTCTCTCTCCTTCCTATTCCTGAGCTGGGCTTTCTGAGCTGCAGTTGCTGTCATTCCTCTCATACTAAGGAGAATTCATAGGTAATGAGCTAGAATTGTGCCAACTGTCTGGTCCTCTCTCTGTGAGTCAAAAATGCTAACATCCTGATGGTGAAATTCAAAAGGAAAGGAAATCTGAAATTTAAGTTCTACCTCTCATAATTTTGTAAACCATCTCTCCAGCTTTTGAATATATACAGACTTTCTCCCCCCTCTCCACCAATAGCTCTTCATTTTGTTGCATCATGAACCTCTTTGGCAGTCTGGTGAAATCTATGAACCCCTTCTCAGATTCTTAAACAATTGAAGGAAATCTCAGAATTCAGTTAAAGGTTAGTGAAAATAAAGATGTAGTTTTTCCACCTCCAACTTCATGGAACCCCTGAAATCTATTCACATACTGAAAGGGTCTATTGACCCTAGGTTAAGAACTCCCATTCTATGCAAGGATCCAAGACAGCTCCAAAGGACTCATGATGGAAAATGCTGTCCACATCCAGAAAAAGAATTATGGAGTCTGAATGCAGATTGAAGCTTATTATTTGCTCTCTTTTTTCTTTTTTTAAATTTGTTTCTTCTTTCTTGTGGTTTCTTCCATTTATTCTAATTCTTCTTTATAATGTGACTAATGTTTTAAACTAAATTTAACTAAATTAAACTAATTAAACTAAAATAAGTTTAATTCATGTGTATGTAGAACCTATATCAGATTACGTGTTGTCTTGGGATGGGGAGAAGGGGAGAGATGGGAAGAAAGTTTGGAACTCAGAAACTTATGGAAGTGAATGATGAAAACTGAAAATAAATAAATCTATTAAAATTTTTCAAAAGAAACTTAAGAAATTGGGAAAGGGCCATCAGTAAATAATTTTATAGAAATTTTGTTGTTCTTAATACAGTCTAAATGCTATTCAAAACCTTTCCCCAAAAACAAAAGAAAGATATTCTCCCTGGGTGATGGCTAAATCAGATTAAAATATAATTGGGAAATATTTAACAGGATAAAAAATACAATAAATCATAAAAAAGAACTTCCATTCTAGACTAACTTGATTAATTATTAAAAGAGGAGCAAAATGTCAGTAGACTCCAATCAGGATGATAAGTCTAGAGCTGCAAGAGACCCTAGAGCAGTGGTTCTCAACCTTCCTAATGCCGCAACCCTTTAATACAATTCCTCATGTTGTGGTGACCCCCAACCATAAAATTATTTTCTTTGCTACTTCATAACTGTAATTTTGCTTCTGTTATGAATCTATCTGATATGCAGCCTAGAGGCTGATTAATCCAGGCTCTCATTTATACATGAAGAAACTATGGCTCTTAAAGGTAGTGACATGCCCGGTCACACAGGTCTTAAGTTGTTAAGTTGAGATATAAGCCCAGTTCTTCTGTTTCCCTCTCTTTTCACTATTCTATTTTGCCTCCCTAATTGACTTATCCATTTGATTGCTCTTTAGCTCTTAGTGAGTCAGTGTTCTTTAGTAAATGGGTAGAGATAAAACCCTTTTTCTGACACAGACTAAAATCTTGATACACCTTAGTAGTGTGTGAGTTACTAAGACTAAAAAATTCACTACCTTCTAGTGGCCAGACTTCTAGTGGAATAACAGAGGTGTCAAATTTGTGGCCCACAGAAAACCCAGTGCATCCTCAACCATTAAAATGCACTTGGGAAATGTTTAACAAAATAAATAAAAATATAATACAACATAGATAATATTAGTTTGTGGTTTTCTAAGTCAATATTCTGTCCCTAAATTAGGGAGCTGTTTCTATTTGAGTTTGATACCACTGGCATAGAGGATAGAATATGACCTGGGGTCAGGAAGAACTGATTTCAAATCCTACCTCAGTTACTAGATTTGTGACCTCTCTAGGTCTCAGTTTCCTCATCTGCAAAACAAAAAGGTTGGACTGGATGACCTCTATCCAAGGTCCCTTTCGGCTCTAAGTGTAAGACCCTATGATCTTATTGTGATAACTCTTCCAGAACTGAGCAAAGCTGGTTCTTGGATAAGAAATAAGGAGTCTGCTTCTGTGGTTGTCTTTGACATATTTCTAACTTAGTGGAACCTGCCAGACCTCATCCTCTCCTAGCCTCCCATTCCCAAATTCAGAATCATCTCCGTGTCCCAACAGAGCCCTGGAGGAGCATTGTAGAGGAATGCTTGGACAAAAAAGCTGCAATGCCAAGTAGGCCTGCAAAAGCATAAGAAAGGCACAGACACAGAGAAATGAGAGTTCCAAGGAAGAAAAGAGAATTTCTGGTGGAGGCACGGGTGACGTGGCCTATGGAGATGGATGGACAATATTTCAAAACGTGGAGATACAAGTAAGGAAGTATCCAGATTGTTTGTTGTCGAATCATTTCAGTCATGACTGACTCGTCTTGACCCCTTTTGAGGTTTTCTTGGCAAGGATCCTGGGGTGGTTTGCCATTTCTTTCTCTAGCTCATTTCACAGATGAGGAAACTGAGGAAAAAAGGGTCAAGGGACTTGCCCAGGGTCACACAGCCGCTGTATCTGAGGCCAGATTTGAACTCAGGAAGTTGGGTTTTCTTGACTTCGGGTCTGGCACTTACCTGCCACCAAATATTCCATAATGTATTCTGTAACTGGAAAGCTGTGAAATCCCAGTTTGATACTTTCTTCCTCAGCTGACTCAGGTCAGTGACCTGGGAAGTTTATCAATCAGTAAATCAATAAGCATTTGTTAAGTACCTACTGTGTCCCAGGCACTGTGCTGAGAAGGGGAAATTCAAAAGGAGGCAAGAACCGGCTCCTGCCCCAAGGAACTCAGAATCTAAGGCCGTTAATTCTCCATGGCAGCAACCTGGGATAGCTTTTTTTTTTGTTTTTTTAAAGAAATCAGTAGGGCGGCTAGGTGGTGCAGTGAATAGAGCACCAGCCCTGGAGTCAGGAGGACCCGAGTTCAAATCTCGCCTCAGACCCTAACTAGCCATGTGACCTTGGGCAAGTCACTTAACCCCAATTACCCTCCAAAAAGAAAAAGAAATATAATACTAGTATGGTGGCGTAGGGAGCAGCAAGGTAAGAAATCAGCAAAAGCGAATCTTCTTTAGATCTTCTTGGGAGTCCTGGGTTTTAAACACTAAGTTTGATTGCTTGTCTGAAATGTTTAAGAACTGACTTTCAAATTTCTAGAAGCAAATTTAAGATTTACAGCAAGCAATGGAAACACCTGCAGTGGAAAATGAGGCAGGGCCATTACAAAGTTTATAGCTCTTATCTTTTTTCCTTTCTCTCTCTGAGAAAAAAAGAACTGTTTTTATTAGACCAGTGCAGGGGTGAGGAACCGGTGGCCTGAAGGCCATGTGTAGCCTTTTAGGTCCTCGGGTGCAGCCTTTTGACTGAGTCCAAGTTTTACAGAACAAATCCTTTTATTAAGGGGATTTGTTCTGAAGTTTGGATTCAGTCAAAGGGCTGCACTTGAGGACCTATAAGGCCACTTGTAAGTAGCCTTGAGGCCAAAGGTTCCCCACCCCTGGAGCAGTGGTTCTCATTTTTTTGTACCTTAAAAGCAAAATGTTGTCAGATTTTTCTGTAGTAAAATCTTCTAAAGATGTTTGTTTATTTAGTTTTTTTGGAGGTAATTTGGAGGTTAAGGGACTTTCTAAGGGTCACACAGCCAGTAAGTGTTGTAGGGATTTGGAGAAAAAGTCTTTCTTGAATCTAGACCTCTTGTTTGTCCTTTTTTTTTTAAAAATTCATTTGTCTTTCTTTTCCCCTTCAAACAAAATCAAGTGGAAAGAAATTACAACTGGGGGTGTAGAAGTGGGGAAGGAAGGGCAGTTAGCATTTGTCACCTTTGATTGTGGGGGAAAGGAATTTTTTGGTTGATAGTACTGACATGAGCTCAGGATTTTTATAACATTAGTCACCAAAGTCACTTTTATCTAATGTATCGTATATTTAAAGTTGGAAGGAATGGTTGTCCCTTCTTTCAGATACAGGGAGAGGTCAAAAGTAGAGTCTATTGCAGAATCATTGAGTAAATGACAAAGGTAATGAAAAGTGAAATTAGCATGTGTTAAATTAGATGGGACAGTTGATGAAATTACTCAACAATCATACTGTCTTTTCATAAAGAAAGAGCATCTTCATTTGGCACTTTCTGCTGAATAGGAAGTATCACATCAGTAGTTTTGAATTAGAGTGAATGCTGTGGACCTGTGAGTTCTGGATGACACAGCAATAACTATAAAATTTGGTACTGTGTCAAGAAACTCACTAAATTGTTTTTTAAAGACAAATTCATTTGGGGAGACCCCAGAACAATGAATGCCCCCATAAATCATCCCTGATAGAAGTGTCCCGTGATTACTGGTACATTAAGAGGCTCCTGCTGGGAAGATCAAGGAGTAGGGGGAGCTTTGGCAAGAAACTCACCTGGAGTTCAGAGGCAGTGGGGTGGTGAGAAGAAATGGGAAGAGGTCTCATAGACTGTAATCCTCAGGGGTGGGTTTTGAACCCAAGTCTCTGCCTCCAAAGTCAATGCTCTTCCCACTGTAGCTTGCTGTCTCTCATTTCAGAGGTATGGTGGGAAAAACAGCTGTCCTGGGAGCCTAGATGCCTATATTCTCATCCTAACTTGGCCATTAATTAGCCATGTGGCTTTGGGCAAATCACAACTTCTCTGAGCTTCTCTTTCCTTAACTGTAAAAAGAGGGTAAGACTAGTTGATTTTTCAGGTCCCTGACAGCACTAAAGATTCTACAATCCTCACTGTGACAAAGACTTTGTAGTGTTCAGGGTTTGTTTGTTTGTTTTTAGAAATTGGAAGAAGGATTAATACTGATTAACTATCTGATTTCAGTTGCTGTGTTTTGTCTTCTATGGGCAGGTTCCTAATAGCAACAGCTGGCCTCTTCTCCCTGCACACAGAGATAGCTGGGAGCATTTTGGCAGTCTGCACCATTGCCACGTGGCCTCGACTTCCTGGCTGCCTTCTTAGCTCAGACATGAATCCTGGGAGGGCCATAACCATGACATTCTGCCTTCTTGATTTTTTTTGTGTGTGCCTGATATACAGCTTTTAAGTATGTACCAGGAAGTATCCAACCTAGAGAAAGCGGTACGTGTGAAATTCTGTCCTTTAATAGATGGACTTGGAGGGGCTAAGACCTTGCTTTTCTAAAGTCAGTCACAAACATTTATTAATTGCTTACTGTATTCCAGGCACTGTGCTAAGTACTGGGGATACAAAGATAATCTTTTTCTTTTAAAGAAATGGGAAATTTGTGTGATAAGGGAAAAATGTAGTTAAGAAAAATCTTATCAAATATCTGAATTACTGTATTAACTATATCCTTAGTCCACTATGTTTCAAAAGTTACTATTACTGAATTGCAACCTCTTAGTATCTGGTTGTTGAGTTGTGTCTGATTCTTTGTGACCCCATGGATTTATCTATAGGGTTTCTTAGCAAAGTGGTTTGACATTTCCTTCTCCAGTGTGTCCCCATTTTACAGATGAGGAAACTGAGGCAAATAGGAGTTTAGTGACTTGATGAGGATCACACAGCTAACAAGTTTCTGAGATTGGATTTGAACTCAGATCTTCCTGACTCCAGACCCCTCACTCCATCCACCAAGCCACCTACTTAGTATCTAGTACATATAATCAATATAGTGAATTTGCTGTGATTAAAAATAATTAGTCCATAGTAAATGATGACAAACAGCCATAATTATTTTTTAAATGCTTTTCCATTTATTGTGCTGTACTAGGGAAAAAATAAACCCAAGACAAAAATCCATCCATGGCAATATTGCTTTGATGGAAGCATCAGAAAACAAAGCAAGAAAAAACCTTGATATGGTGCAGGGATGGTTGTATTACTGAGGTTAGAGCTGTCTCTCATCTTCCACGCTGTGATTTTGTGTGGCCCACAGAATTTATAATTGAGTTTTCATTTAGTATATTTCTTGAAAACAGGGGAAAGGATCTGTGTCTCTGTGCGAAAAATTCCTTGTACAAAACTTCATCCACCAGCAGATGGCAACATGTCTATGATTTAGCAAATAAATCTCAGGAAATAGGAGATTATACACAGTGGGAGGTAGTGTGGTATGATAGATAATGCTGAGTTTGGTACTAGGAATGGCTAATTTCAAATTCTTCCTCAGATACTTACTAATTATATGATCTTCATCAAGTGACTTAGTAAATTTTAATAATATATAAAAGATGTATATTTTATACTTTTTCCTTAAATAGACAACTAAGTATTAAATATATATTTTTAAAATCCCAAGTCATCAAATAACTATTTTTCTGTTTCAATGGTTATGAACTTATAGATATTTTTTAAAAATTAAAACATCTTAGGGGCAAAGATTTAAGAGTGAAATGGATGTCAAAGATCTTCTTGCTCTGATCTATCCCCTTATTTTAAAGATGAGTGAAACTGAGGTCCAGAGACAAAGGAACAACAGCTACTCAGCGGCAAAGCTTGCAGGTGAACCCAGGTCCTCAGACTGTTAAGACTTTCTCCCACACCGCACCACCTTCAAAAGATTAGCTGAAATTTCAGGTCATTTTCTCGTTTAATTGACTTTTCATTAATGATATAAAGTTGTCCTTTATCAGGAATCTACAAATTGAATTCTGTCATTCTTTTCACATATAAAGTATGTCAAAGAGTCAATAACCTTAAAAACACAGAAGAAGAAAAAAAACCACATCCACAGTAGGCTGGATTCTTCCCAATGCTGTCTTCTCCCAAACAGCCTCATGCATTGGTACTCCTTTGCCAAAAAGAAAAAAAAGAAAAAGAAAAAAGCTTTCTTGTGATTTTTAAATTTCTTCTTTGCAATAATTTCCAAACATATCCCGCCACTTGGCCTGCTCTTGCAACAAAGCAAAACAGTTAAACAAAAACAATAAACAGGGAGTTTAACAATGTATCGTATTCCGTATGGATAGTCCCTTTCTTCTCCAAAAAGAGGAAGGAAGTATATTATACCGGCAGGTAGGTGGCAGAGTGGATAGTGAGTCTTAGAGTCAGGAAAACCTGAGTTCAAAGTGCACCTCAGATATTTACCAACTGTGTAATCCTGGACAGGTCACTTAACCTCTGTTTGCCTCACTTTCCTAATCTATAAAATGGGAATAATAATAGTACCTACTTCCCAGGGTTGTTATGGATTCACTGAGAGAATTGTAAAACTCTTAGCACAGGAATGGAGTAAACGCTATATAAATGTTAACTATTATTATTATCCATTCCCTTGGACCAAGGTTGCTCATTATAAATCATCAGATAGAATAGATATAAGTCATGCATTCATTTATTCATCAGATATAATTCATACATTCTTTTTTATTTCAAAGAAAATCGAGAAAACAATCACTGACAATTTGATACCAAATACTAACTTTTTCCAGCTCTTCACATAACCTGAGATGTTGGGACATGCATTGCTTATTCCATTTCTTTCCTGATATCTTGGGTTTTTGGTGCCATTCAAGTTTCTTTTGGTTTCTTTCAGTTATATGTGTCCTCTTGCACTCTTTCCTCTTGTCTAATATTCTGCTTTTTTCCTATTCCAATTTGCTTAGGGGTCCATCATGTGGAGAAAGATAATGAAAATAAGATCTCATGAATATTTCATTCTGTTCATAATTATATTTCCTCAAAACATGATGAATGGTAGGTTGCCTTTTTTGCAGGCTCTCTCTTCCCTCCCCTCCTTTTTCCCTTTCTTTCCTTCCCTCCCTCTCTCTTCTTTTTTCTCTTTCCTTTCTCTGTCTCTCCCTTTTCTTCCTCCTCTTCCTTTCTCTCTTCTTCTCTCTTCCTTTCTTTCCCTCCCCCTTCCTCTCTTTTCCCTCTTCTGTCTATTTCCTTATCATCATCATTTATCATTAGCATTATATTGAGTTAGTCCCTGAGCTCAGGGTCAATTCAAGCACAGAGCTTGGCCTGGGATTTTTATACGTGGTTAGAAATTATAATTTATTTTGGACCTATCCTGGACATGGAGATTCCCAAACCTGAATTAGTACTATATAGTAGTACTAGGTAAATGGTATCACTATGAACTAAAGCATCCTCCATCCTCCTTCCCAAACTGGTGTCATATATTCTAGGAAGTCAAATACTCCTTTGTATAGAAATTATAGTTTTTCTATAAGTATCTCTAAAACAATTCTCTGGCATATGTTAGGATTTTAAGGAGGTGCATTAATACTTCCAGCTATTAGGAGTCCCCAGAAACCCCACTGTAATCTACTTTATGGATCTTAAGTCTCTATCTGGTTGATTCCCAACCCAATGACTGCTGTTCCACTGCCTTGCCCCATAGATAACTTTGCTCTTTGTTTCTGAAGTAACGCCCTTCAAATAGCATCGTGCACCAGTTCAACCACACTCCCAGCAAAAGCATAAAGATTCTAGAGAAACTTCAATCCTTCCTCATTAGCAAAAAGTTGGCATACCTTAGAAATAATTTATTATTTCTATAGTACTGATTGAGTGATTCTCTCATGGTTCCTTGAATGCCAAATTTACGAATAAGGGACTAGCTTAGGTACTAATAGAGATGTGGTTCAATTGCTTTGTATTTTCAAAGTTTGATGACTAAAATGAAGTTTCACCCATAATCTTGACTATTTGTATTAGACATAAAAAGGGATGTGGGGCAAAATGCATTAAATATTTTATTTCAGGGGCATTAGAGTTAATTATTGGACCTGATCTGACTGCCAGGCCTCCAAAAAGCCTGGAATCAATTCTTCAAACAAAAACTAATTCTAAAACAGTATCAGAAAAGAGTGAAAATTACCTGAAACTACATAGCATCATTTTGCTTTGTTCCTAGTGCAGTTAAGTGGATTTTATAAAGAAATATTCCGTGTAGTTATTTTGGACGTCCCAAAGGTGATGGTGGTTGAGTGATCAGTTAGCTTACTTCCACTTTCATCCTTCTTTTTTAAAGATTGAATTGGGCCAAAATCTCAAATGAAGATGAACAAGAGCTCCAAACATTAAACTTACCACTTCTTTATTATTCAGAATAAATTTAAACCTACTGACTCAAACCAAAATCAAATCTACATTTATTGAGCACTTACTATATGTATATACTATAGGTACTACAGGTATATATAGATATATGACTTGGCCTTTGCCATCCATATAGCCAAAGGCAAAAGGCAGAAATATGAAAGGTCTAATAACAACAAAAGATCAAGGACAACTCAGAAGTTATAAATCTGGGTAACTTTATCAGAAATAAAGAAATTTGGAAGAGTCTTGAATTTAGTGAGGGAGATAATGAATTCTGTTTTAGTCAAGCTTGAGATGCTTAGGAGACATTCAGGAGAAGTCATCCTGGGAATAGTTGGTTCATGGGAACATGACCAAGAGAGAAACTAGAGCTGGATGTCTAGATTCGTTATCTTGTTAGAGCTGATTCTTGAGCAGGTGGAAGCTGACAAGTTCTTCAAGAAAGAAAAGAGGATTCAGGAGAGAACCCTAGTGAACACCCACAAAGAAAATGAGTAAGAGTTGAACAGTGGCCTAGCAAGATATCCTGTGTCCTAGCAATGTCAGAAACTTTCCATGTAGAATTAATGAGAAAATAAGGAACCTACAAATAAACACTGATGCCTCTGTTTCTTTTCTGACCTCAGAAGACCGTAGCCATTTGTATTTAGGTCCTACTGTCTAGCCTACACTTCCCTCCTCTCCACCTCCAGCTATCTCAGTCCAGCTATCTTGTTTGAAACCCCTTGGGACTAGTGGTGCTAGGGAAAAGATCTCCAGAGTAGAAGATGATTTCCACTTCTTGCTTTACTAGCAGAATGAGGAAACACCTGTAGCTGGCAAGGTGAGGGGAAAAAGTAACTCCCAGAGGTGCCCAAGGTGGGTAATACTGCCCCTGGGGGGGTGCTGGAACAATCCAAGGGGGTGGTAGTAGCCTTGGGTGCAGTTAGGGGACATTGAATAAAAATAAGGGGGTAGTGGAAGTACAGAGAAAGAAGAGAAGAAAATTTTGAAAAACCATTTGTACATGTTTCATCTGTTATGTAACAAAGTTAAAGTTGTAGTGATTAAATTATTTGTGTTCCAAATAAATACAGAAAATGAAAGTTATAACCAATCAGTGGTCAAGTCTTCTGACAGGTCTTAACAAGCAAGTGTTGGCAGGTGAGCGTGTCATGTATTGTTGGGAAGTCTAGCATTCATCAGCAGGAATATATGTGTATAATGACTTGTTTACAGTATGATACTATATAGTTACATGGTGCAATACTGCATCATCAAAATTTCAATGCAGGGAAAACCCCCCACAAATTTACAATAAATTATTAAATTTAAAATATGTCATTAAAAAAAACTTACATTTTTTGAAATGACACAAATGTTTAAAAAATGCTAAAGGATTAAAGAAAGATTTCCACAGGGGCACTCAATAAAAACAATTTTTTTGAAAAGGGGGCGGTAGGCCAAATAAGTTTGGGAACCTCTGGATTAAGCTGATTTGGTTTGTATATTAGAGCTTTTCCAACTAGTGAGACTGTAATGTTAAGGCCCGCCAGCTAGAGGGAAGAGTTGGGCAGCCAGGGACTGAAATAATAGCCTTTATATAGAGCAGCAGTTCTCAACCTGTGGGTCGTGATCCCTTTGGGGGTCGAACGACCCTTTCACAGGGGTCGCCTAAGACCATCGGAAAACACATATTTCTGATGGTCTTAGGAACTGAGACACAGCTCCTCTATCTGTCTCCAGGCAGGTCTGCCCACATGCAGATATGCCCACATACAAGTATTAAAGGGTCACGGCATTAGGAAGGTTGAGAACCACTGATATAGAGGTTTAGAGTCAGAAGATTTACAGATAGGTATTCTATAACTCAATTCTAAGACTCTACCAGTGATGGAAACCAAGGTGGAAAGTCAGGGACAAGAGTAAACTAAACTGTATGTAGACGAATTTGAAATGAGGGGCAATGCTGTGGTTTGTTATAGAAGTGCTAGAGTTAGATGAGGAAAAACCTGGCAGGAGCCTTGAAGCTGGAAACACCTGGCCAGTCTAACCCTTGTTGGCATCAAACCCTTTGAGGCATTAAGCAATGTTTTGAAAGTTGGTCAGAAAAACCTCCACCCAGATAGGGAGAGTCTAGCCCACATTATTTTTTACCACCTTAGGGGTGAGTATACTTCCTCAGGTTGGATGAGGGGAGGTCATTCTCCTCCCCCCATCATTTTAGGTCCCTCTTCATGATAACTAGGGGTGGAAGTGGATGCTGAAGCCCTAGAGAAGTCCTAGTCACCCCATTCTCAAGAGTTGTAGTTGCTGGGGTAGTAGATGAGGAACAGTAACTAATATATGGATGGTATGATTTCAGGAAATGCAAATGTATATGAGCTAGATGATTTTGGCTCTCTCCAAGAGCTCCTCAAATTGTCATATGGGGCCAATTACTTTCTGCAATCACTTTGGCACAGGGCAGAGCTTGCACATGGCTGATCAATCA
The DNA here is from genome assembly GCA_028627135.1 of Pseudochirops cupreus. Taxonomy (NCBI): domain Eukaryota; kingdom Metazoa; phylum Chordata; class Mammalia; order Diprotodontia; family Pseudocheiridae; genus Pseudochirops; species Pseudochirops cupreus. The sequence goes on from JAQQSU010004281.1 coordinate 12,295, forward strand.
GTTAATGATTATTTATGAAGTCACTACTGTATGTGGCCAATGTTGCTCTAGGATCTGGGGATACAAAGACACATTCAGTATGTATATATTGAATCAACAAACGCCTACTATATCACCGGTGGGAGCTTGTACAAAAATAAGTTGTGAGTTCTGAATTTTGAATAACTTAAATTGAAGAAATCTTAAGTGAAACCTGTCCTGTGGTAGAGGCCTTGGTAAGCCTGGATTTGTGTAATTTACCCAGCACTTGATTTTTACTCTTTCTGTACCCGTATTTTTTTAAGGACTCCTGTTTGCAATGAGGACAACCACATTTTCATTTTATTTTCTACTACTAATGAAATGTTTTCATGGAGATGTGACATAAACAATTTCTCTAAAGTTAAATTGATGAAGGGGAAATCTTATTGCAATTTCCCTCTGCATCTTTGTTTTAATAATAACATTCCTGAGAGAACTTCCTTGCATGAAGATTCATTTGTTCTGGCTCTGGAGAGTTACAAGGCAAGCCATGTTTCCCAGAGGCCTGGATCTTATTACTGCTACATAGATTTTTGGAGGATTGAAACATGTATGTACTTTTTCCTCATCAAAATTGTTCTTGAACCTCTTTTATAAAATATCATTAACCGGTAGAATACATTTAAGCCTAAAAACAATCCTGCTTCTTGTGCTAGCTCCTTTGAGTCCCATAAACTTTCTGTCACCCCGGCCCTTTTTGCTGACTTTTGTGGGTGCCTGTTGGTGTAGGATTGCTGGTGTCAGGACACCGATGTAAGAGTTACGAGAAGAAATTAGGAAAAGGATAAGTAGTTGAGTTGTTTTGGGTTTTTTTGCTTTTTTTTAAAGCATAGTTTCTTTTTTTCTTTTTTTTTTTAAATTAATTTGTTTATTTGCTTTTAGTTTACAACATTCAGTTCCACAGTCCCTTGAGTTTCAAATTTTCTCCCCTCCCTTTCACCCCCGTCATGGTGGCATGCACTCAAATACAGGATCTACAAATATCTTCACGTTTAAAGCACATTTTCACATGAATCTGACAGGTATTCAGATGCAACTTTATTTTTACTTTTATTTTATCTATAGTTGGACCTGAGTCCTAACTATTGCCAAGAGTCCAGATTCCCTCTGGGTTTGCTCTTTGATTTTGGGAATGTGGGGTGATAATACAGACAAACTCCATTATAATGCTAGTGTTTGACAGACAAGGCTAACACTAGCATGTTTTGTTCTAAAATAACTTTTGTCGTTTGTTGTTGTTTTGTCTTGGAAGACATTATTTGGCTTATTTAACCTGCATCATAAATAACAAGCCATTTTACAATAATAATAATAGCATTCTCCTGACCTTATTCCCCAGAACTGTCAAGACCACCTTGGGATTCATTGATCAAAGGAGCCCTGTGGCCAATTGTTGATTATTCTGAGCCCTATTATCTTAAGAGATGGGGGGGGCGGAGCTAAGATGGCGGAGAGTAAGCAGTGACTTCTCCAAGCTCCCCAAGAATTTCGTCCTTGGGAACTAAAAAGTAAATTTGAGCAGATTTAAGAGTGACAGAACCCATTGGGAGACAGAGAGTGACAGATTCCCAGCCCAGAGAAGTGCCTAATCAGGTCAGGGCAGGGAGAAAGGAGCACACAGGAGTGGCACCAGCACGCGGACCTGAGAGCAGAGTGCGGCAGAGTGGGAAGCCCCACCCAGCAGACTCACCCAGCTGGAGGCTTCTGCAGCCCTCCCACAGCCGAGGTGAGGACTGACGGAAATGGGTAGGAGGGAACACAGGGCGCATAGCAGGGTCAGCGGTTTTTCCTGGGGCTAGCAACCCATGG
>JAQQSU010004282.1:0-14124 GCA_028627135.1 Pseudochirops cupreus
TATCATTTTGCCAGCTGTGGAAAAGCTGACTTAGGTGAGAGACATGAGGCAGGGAGAATAATTAGGAAGTCATTGCAATAGTCTAGGCAAAAGAGGATGAGGATCTTTCTGGATTAGGGTGGTGACTGCATGATATTTGTTTTTGTGAACATTCACCTAACAAGAATGTGTTGAGAAAAACATTGTTTTAAGTCTTAAAAAACAAAACATATTCCAAGGATAAACAACAATCTGATTTGCGCCTGTTATTTCATTGGTGTACAGGAGAACTTGATGTGAAAACTCTGTACCTGAAAGTCTTATAGAGAATTACTTAGTACACTGTAAGGTTAACTTGCCCACATTCACAAAGCTAGGATATGGGTCAGAGACAGTACTTGAACCCAAATTTTCTTAACTCCTAGGACTTCTCTTTATCCACTATTATTCATGTAGCTCTCTGGACCAAAAATAATAATAAAAGATAACCAACTCTAGAAACTCAGAAAAAAATCTGCTAGCCTGAAGCCACCATCAGCATTGAACAGGAAGATAATTATTTTGTAATACATACATATGCAGTAAAGATATCTATAAACCTTAGTATCTACGGCCCTACATATTAACTTCCCAATGCTCTCCTATGACTCCAAGAAGCTGCAGCATATGCAGAGACCACAACCCAGCATTTTGGCAGGCTAAACCAGGTTGAAGGTAACAAGGACTTCAAAGCTATAGAGAATGTGTAAATGAGAATAATTTGTTCCAATGACCAAGAAGGCAGGTGAAGCAAGCACTGTGGAGTCCTTAGAGATTGGTCAGAAGTTGAAGAAGGTCATCCACTACATCCTGAGCCATCACCAGTCTTCTTGACTTTTGTTTTGCCACTGTACTCTGATGACTATGGAAGAGAGAGTCAAGACAATGGCTTTACCCAACTCTACCTCACTTAAATGAAATTTAAGTTCAAATTAAAAGACATATTCCATATCATGTTACCATTTTTACCTACCTCAAAGTCCTGTGGCAAGAAATGGGCTGAATACTTCTATAATGTAATGTTCTTAAGAGACTGTCATCAACCAATGCTGAAGTTATTACCTATATATCTCAAGTTGAAGTCAATTCCTCTGTAATAGAACTTCTTACTGAAGAAAAGGATTTGATTGTCATTTGGTTTCTCACATGGTAAAGTGCCTAATGCTGATTCTATTCCAGCTGAGATTTATAAAACAGGAGATCCACTGCCCATACCAAATTTTCTAGATTATATAGCAAGATGAAGTATCCCCTAGGAGTTCAAGAATGTCTCCATTGTCCATCTCTGTAAAAGAAAAGGAAACAGATGGTCCTGTGACAATTACAAGAGTGCCTCTCTTTTAGTTATTGCTAGCAAGGCTTTTTTTTTCCTGGAATCTTCATTCAAGGTTGTTCCTTCACCTGGAATATGGCTATCTACCTGTCAGTCAGTTTGACTTCAGAAAGGGCCAAGGAAAGGTTGATATGGTGCTTACCACCTAAAATTTCTATGGCAGAACAAAGGTCTATACACAATGTTTTTCAATATAATGAAGGTCTTTGATACTCTAAGTCATGAGGTTTTGTGGAAGATCATGGAAAATTTTGGGTGCCTGAATATCTTTGTCAGTATTGTATGCCAGTTTTCATGATAGCATGTTTGTATGGGTTCTGAATAATATGTGATGTTCTTGTGTTTTCCCAGTCACCAGAAGAGTAAAACAAGGCTGTGTACTTTCTCCCATGCTTTTTAGAATGATGTTTTTAGCAATGCTTTAAGACACCTTCAATGAGAACAAAAATAGCAACAAGGTCAGCTACCACACTAATGGTTACTTATTTGACTTGAACAGACTACAAGCCAAGACTAAAATGGAGGGAAAGTTGGTGCATGATTCCCCCCCCCAGATGATTTTGCGCTCAATGTAACCTGTGAGACTGAGACGCAACAGAGTATGAATTGATTATTCCTCACTTGTTCTAATTTCAGCCTGACAATTAACACCAAGAAAACAGAGGTTCTCCACCAGCCCACATTACACTATACATACATGGAACCATTGGTTACAGCAAATGGAGAAATGTTGGATGTCATGGACAACTCATTTATCTTGGCAGTACACTTTCCAGGATGTACATATAGATGATGAGGTTGATGCACATGGTACCACAGCTAGTTTAGTGCTAGGAAGCCTCTGAAGGAAAGTGTGAGAGAGAAGTATTAGGCAGCCTACAAAACTAAAAATCTACATAGCCATTACGCTGACCTCAGTGTTGTATGCCTATGAAACTTATAAAAGTATACCAATGCCATGGCAGGAATGTGAATCACTTCCATTTTAATTGTCTCAGGAAAATTTTGAAGATGATCTGGCAAAATAAGATGCCATATATTGAAGTCCTTTCTTGAGCTGTACCACTGACCATTTGTAAAGCCAAGCACAAGCAGCTTTCCAGAGGACTGCTGCTGTAAACAGCTTTCAAGATTCTGATTACACAGTATAGTGAACTCTCTATTTATTCATTAACAAATCTGGACAAAACATTCTCAGAAAACAAAGTACAGCATTCAGAATTTTTTAACTTCACAACTTACCACTAAAATGGCCACATAGTTTTCACCAAAGTGGTCACATAGTTTTAAGCAAAAGACAGCATTCATTTAGTAAGTCCTTCATTTAGTAAATCTTTAATTCAATCACCCTTAAGGAGGCAAGCCTCCTTAATTGACACAAAGTACAAAGGCCATCCACCCCTAGGTCACAATTAAGTTGCAATATCATCAGTCACTACTAAGTACCCTCTACAGGGGTAGTGGAAAGTATAAAGGCCATCCACCCCAGGTCACAAGTAAGTTGCGATATTGTCACTACTAAGTACCCTCTTAAGGGGTAGTAGAAAGTGCAAAAGCCATTCACCCCCAAGTCACAAGTAAGTTACAATCTCATCTGTCAGCATTAAATACCCAAGGAGAGGTCTTTTCATCTTCACTCAAGGCAGTCTTTCAGCTTCCATGGTTCCTCTTCCATGGTCCCAGCTCCTACCGAAATCTAACCAACTGCCACCTGAGTTCAAAGGCAGACAGCTCCCAATTCCTTGTACAGCTCTCCATGCAGTTCCTGCTCCATATTGAAGCTCACAGTGTCTAATGCACCTCAAGTCCTTCACAGTTTCTGTTCCTGAGAAGACAAAACTTAACCAAGCCACAATAACATTCATGCACATTGTGAACATCCTCATCAATTAACTTTCTGCCTGTGAAATCCTCTTAGACCCAAAACAGACAAAGTACCAGCACCACAATCATGCTTTCTCAGTCTTCAGCAACTACTGCTCATTCTCAAAAGCTCTCAGCAGAAGTGTCGGCTGGTTCTCAGAAGAAGCTAGGCCACCATAAGTTCCATTCTCAAAATCAAAATTACTTTCTCCAGCCTGGACCTCTCCTCCTTAGCCTCCACTCTGCTTGCTCCAAGACATTCTGACTCTCAAGCTTGTGCTTTTCATTATATAAGTATTAGCTCCTCCCTGTTCCAGCCCCTTCCTGTTACATCAGGAAATCCATCCCATTGTGGAATTCACAAGTTCTGAGTCTTAATACTTTACACAGTTATGATCTTGGAACTAAGTCCTAAGTATATGTCAGCTTTCCAATACAAGGGGATCTTCAAATTCCATTACTATAACACCATTCAAACTCTATTGAAGAGAACACAACTCTGGTGGGCTGCTCACATTGTTCAAATGACAAATGTATGTTTGCCAAAAAGAATATTTTTTGGAGAATTCACACAAGTCAAGTGCTCGCACTGATGTCAAAAGAAAGTATACAAGGTCACTCTCACAGTCTCTGAAGAACTTTGGAATCAGTTGTGAGACATAGAAGATACTGGCACCTGATTGCTCAGAATGACAAGCCTACATCAAAGAAGATGCCACCTATGAGCAAAGCAGAATTGAAGTAGCTAAAAAAGAAATAGTGAAATATACAAATTTAGAGACATCTATGCTCCAAAGGTTCATATGTGCTATTTGTGACCAAATTGTGATAGAGCCTTCTGAGTTTATGTTCACCTCATCAGCCAGTCAGATTCACTCTATCTTGACTCCAACTAAATGATATCATTTTGGTCCTCTTGGAGAATAAAGAACAACAATCAACCAACTTAACCAGTTAATTACTTAGTTAATTAGGAATTTAGGTTCTTATAAACTTAGAAAATAAGAACTTAATAATTAGGTATATAGATACTTTAGTAACTATGTATGTATTTAAACTGGCTTGAAATAGTTTCAAACCATTTTGAAACCAACTTAACCTGTCTAAAATGGATTAACTTGCTTTGAACTGTTCTAAATTGGTTCAAACTAGTTTGAACCTAGCCAAATCTATCCCAATGGGTAGATAAAACCAATTATATTATTATTATTATTATATTATTTCAGTAAAACTGATTTTAGCTGGTTTAAATTTAATTGAATTTTTGTAAACCAGATTTCATCAATTCAGTTTAAGCCTATTTGAACTGTTTGGAACACAAGTACTTAAGTCCATAGGCACTGATATAATCAAATCCTTCAAGTCCTAGTTACAAATGTAACTAGGTATTTATGTACTTTTAATTAAGTAATTAAATCCTCCTGCAATTAGTTTTGCAGATGATTAAGTAATATTTTCCTTGGGTATTTAATTACATAGGTACTTATGATACTAGGCACTTACAATTAGATAATTAAATATATAGTTACATTAGTAACCACTTATTTAATTTTGTCCTCTCTTTAACCAGTCTGAAATAGTTTGAACTGGTCTGAACTGGTTTAGATCAGTTTGAAACACTTAAAACAAGTTTGAATCTGCTGAAACCAGTCTAAATCAGACTGAATCTGAATCAGTTTCAATGAATCTGACCTGGTCTAAACTGGAGGAATTGGTATAAACTTAATTGAACCAGATGTATACTACTTGAATTGTTTTGAACATAGGTACTTAAATATCTAGGTTCATGGGCAATTAGGTAAGAAGTAATTAGGCATTCATATGTTTAGCATTTATGCAATTAGGTAATTAGGTACTTAGGTACTTATAATCAGATAATTTTGTTTTGAAGTAATTGAGCAATATGTTAATTATTTACTTAGGCACTTACTTGAGTACATAGGTGCTTATTTGGTTCTTAGTTAAGTAGGTAATAATTTAAATATATTGGTGCTAAATGATAATATCCTCTGACAATTAGGTATATAGTTACATATTTAATTAATAGGTACATATTTAATCTGTGTAATTAGATTATTAATTACTTCATCCCTTAGGCATTTAGGCACTTAGGTACTTACTCAATTAAGTACTTAGTTTGTTAGTTATGTAAGTATTTAGTTACTTAGATACTTATTTAGTGTACTTTAGGATAGAAGAAAGAAGCTCAATTTTTTTGATGTGACAGTTTGTATAAAATTATTTTTGTTTTGTTATTGAGTTGAAAATAAATGTAACCATTCATTCCTTCGAAGTCATAACTAAAGGTCATATTACCGTGTGGTTCCTTTGCCTACACATTCTTTGACACTGAAAAAACATGAAACTTGATTTTGTGAGTGAAAATTAGCTACTATGGAAAGCTAGTGCTTTTAAAACATTTTCTTTTTATCAATTATTTGGAGTTAGCTTTCTACTTTTAAAAATGGCATGAGGCAAATGATGTCCATCTGAAGTAACCTTCTGAGAAGTATTCTCTAAAAACTGGAGCAATTTCATTTTTATTTATTTGTTCTTTTCCCTTGATTCTAAAAAAAAATGAGGAGAAAGGGACATTTTTTTTCATTCATAGTTGCTTTTAGTACTTGAGTGCACCATGTTGTCTGACTGAGATCAGATTTGCATGTGACAGTGGTGTTGCTGTTCTTTGTGGGGAAAATATGGCTTTCTACTTTTGGGCTGCAAAGAATTTGTAGGTAAATTGACCCAATAATAGTCTTACATTTAATTAAGACTTAAAAGGTATTCATGGTTAATTTTCATAACAAAACATCTCAATAGCAAAACAACAGGCATACACACATCTATACCTATATCTATCTGTACACACACATTTGCATGTTTCTAGCCTGTCAACTTTAAAAAAGAATGAAAATTAAATATATATTGTTAACCAGTGGCTTGATGTTACATTCTGATACCTCTTATCCTTCTCCCCAAAGCTGTCACTTTTTTGGAAAAAGGAAAATCTTACTCATTAATGTAAAATAAAAAAAATCTATGGAAAAGAAGTATCTTTTTTTTTCTTTGTGAACTACTTGAAAGATAGGGACTATTTAGTCTTCGTTTATGCCTGGACTTTTTAAAATTTCACAATTATCATCTCTTCATTGAAAGAGGCAGACTGTTGTATTTTATGTCAGCTTCTAGAGTCACTTTATTCACAAACAGATCAATAATAAAAATTAAAATTTGTGGTTTTGAATCCCAGTTCTTCCTCCTACCAGCTGTGTGACCATGAGCAAAGAGATGATAACCTAGATCAGTGGTTCTCAACCTGTGGGTCGCAACCACTTTGGGGATCAAATGAGGTGGCCAAAGACCATTGGAAAACAAATATTTCCAATGGTCTTAGGAATCGATGACACCGTGATCATGGCATTAGGAAGGTTGAGAATCACTGACCTAGATTTTCCACCTGCCTTCATTGTAGGAGATATGGAAGAAGGGAACCTTGCTTTCTTCTCTTGCCCTTATTCACTTCCTTATGCCTTTGCATTTTAGTGAAGGTAGGAGCAGAGGAGGAAAACATGGTTACTTTTACCTCCAGTGCCTTAATAACTTCATTCTATCTTTAGACATCTCTAACTTTTACAAAGTTCTCTCAGCTATTCTGCCAAAAAATATAATGCCTTCCTTTAACAGCTACCCATTTCTATTAGTTGTGCCTTCTAAGACTAAGTAGACCAACACTTTTCCATGGAACAATGCAAGAGTTATTAACATTGATTTTGTGACATTTTACAAGATAGATATATAGATATACACACATTCATGTATATATGTGTATATATACGTATGTATGTATATATGTATATATTGATTAAAGGCATACAATATAATTTTTTAAATTATATTCCTACTATTTTTTTAAGGCTAGCTTACCTTCCTAGCTTACTTATCATGCCAAGAATGTGACTATAGTGTCCTTTTTATTTTATTTATTTATTTATTGCTTTTTTGGAGGGGGGAAGGAAAGCCAATTGGGCTTAAGTGACTTGCCCAAGGTCACAAATCTAGTCAAGTGTCTGAGGCTGAATTTGAACTCAGTTCCTCCTGAATCCAGGGCTGTGCTGGATTCATTGCACCACCTAGCTGCCCCTATTCCTACTATTTTTTAATTCACACATTTAAAACCTCATTCTGAGAAGTGGACTATAAGTTGCACCAGACTGGCAAAGGGGTCTGTCACACACAAAAAATATTAAGAACCCTTGTTTCAATGTTTGAAGAAATTTAATGATTCTAAGTTGCTTGGAGTCAAATATAAAAAGAAAATTACCTTGATCCTTCTAGATCATTGATCTAACACTCCTTTCCCTTCCACAATAAAACTCACCCTCAATATAGAGAACACCCATCCTTCTCACTCATTCCTCAATACTTTCTCTCTCACAGAAGCTGATCTGTCAAACCTCACCAGTGACCTATTTGCTGTTGTTTGTCCTTTATCTGGAAGAGGACCGTAGCTTCAGGAAGGTGATGCCATTTATGTGGTTAGGGTTAGGGTTGCTCGAGACCCCAAAATACCAACACACTGGCTCCTGCCTAATGAATTTGATTCAAGTCTTCTCTCAGCCAAAGAAAAGCAAAGTTTATTAAAAGTTCACCTGTATTAGACACAGAGCAAGTCTGTGCTAGAAAATTCTATGGCATTATCACACACATGGGGGCAAGATAGGATCTTATATACAGAAAGGTTGTGGGAGGAATCTAGGGATGGTCTGGAGGAGGAGTTTGGGAAAGAGCTTTAGGAAGAGTCAATGAGGTCAGACTCCACTAATGAGTTTGAGGAGGGCCTTCAGGAGGAGTTAATGAGGTCTCTGAGTGATTAAGGGTGGGAAGTTGCTGGAGGTTACCTGGAGCCAATGGACAATGGTGGGCTAGGCCAGTTCAAGGGTGGATTGGTATTTTGATAGGTGGGAATTAGATGGACAATGGAGGGCTAGGCTAGTAAGAGTAAGAGATTTGGGCCTAGCTATAATGAAAGGCTTATGGCCTCAGGTAAATGACTCACCAAGTGGGAGTTCAAGGGGGTTCCCAGAGCCTGTACTCAAAGATTCAAGGAGAGCTCAAGGAGGTTCCCAGAGCCTGCACCTCATCATTTGTGAGGAGTCTAGGGGTGGTCTAGAGGAGAAGTAGCCTGCACCTCATCACCATGACTAGCAACTGAATTGGATTTAAGTCAGGGAGGACTATGCAAAGTCACCAGCATCACTTTCTCCTCAAGAGACATGAGGACTACTAGAGATGGCCCCAGTTCAGTGAGAGATCTTGGTCTTTTTAAGCTAACATCTTTAGTAGGTCTCAGTTTGACTGAGATAAAACCCATTCAGTGACTAAGGCTAAATAACAAATGAGACAAAGAATGATCTCTTTAACCTAATTAAAGAAAAAAAGATATGGGAGGGGAAGACCCTCTTGGTTTCTGGGCAAAAGAGAAACAATTACTACTTACATTCCCTCTGAGCCAATTAGGACCCAAAGAAAGACCAAATGTGGCTTGGTCTGGGACCTAGTGTAGGCAGATAAATGAGAGGCTGAGTAATTTGGGTTTAAGGCATGATCCTAAAGAAAAAAAAATCTAGCCCATAAAGCACAGGACCTTTTGAGGTTTCAGAGATCAAAATTTACATTCTTTTTGACAGAACACACAAAGGTAAGGATATGATACCCTATGTGTACAGAGGAGAGGAGTCAAGTAGAATCATGTTATGTTATGTTACCATAACAAAGTAAAACAAGGGTAGAGGTCTTCTAGTTAACTTCCTATGATTAAGCAAATGATTTTACAATTTGCAATTCATGACTCTGAGACCTACTATAAGAACCTATAATCACTACTCATATGGAACCATATCAAACTGATTAATACTAATTGGAATAAAATAGGGATCCAATAAATCATCTATCCCACATTTAATGATAGCAATTGACCCATTCTTGGAATGTTTTATTTTTTAAAGTTTTATTTAACTTTTATTTTAAAAAGTTTTGTTAAATTATCCTACCTCCCCCATCTTTCATATAAGGTCTACCTCTGCATTTTTTTATTCCCACTACGTTCCCAAACTTCACTGTACAGGTATAATCTTTTATTTTCACTTACCTAGAAAAAGTATCCTAACTGCATTTCCTACTTCAAGAAACCACTTTACTTCACATGGTAGGCACACAAGAGATATTGACTAATTTGGAAGTATTATATGGCTTCATATGTATAATGGGTATCATATTTCTTGCCTCCACAATATGGAGGGAGGTGAAGAGAAGAAAATAATTTGGAATTGGCAATAAAAATAATTTTAAAAATAAAATTAAAATAAAGGTATCTTTGCTTGAATAATGGCATTAAATGACAAAAACAAACCAAATATTATTATAGTAAGGGTAGAGCTGGGTTCAGCTCAACCTAACTTATGAGAACAAACTGTTAAATCTTCAGTCTGAGAATTTCAATTGGTAAATGCTACAAGTCAGGGCTTAATTTGTTGGGTTGTTTTTTTGTTTAGTCTTAAGAAAGTGATGGAGAAAATGTTAATAATGCAGATTAAAGCTAAAAGTTTGTTGTGTGTGAGTCAGTTGTTAAATGTCTACCTGCACACCAATAGATATCATTGTCCTATCAATTTAGTCATTAAAGATGATGAGATATGAGACTATTAGGCTAGTATATGGGGCTACTAGGATCTCCATATGCTGTGATCTTCTTTGGAAGTGGGCAATATACAGTGTATCTGCATTGTACAGTGACCTCAATGAATGGTGTTGAATTCTGTGTGTGTGTATGCATGTATGTATGTATGTATATGTATGTGTATATATACACATATTTCAGTGATAGATTAGAAAATATAGGAGGTAGTGAATAAATTAACTTCTCCCATTCTATGTACAAATAATATTAAAAGGTAGACATAAAGAAAAGACATTTCTATTAAGATTGTTTATTTTTGTCAGCAAATAAGAGGAAGCTATGTGTCATTTTGGAATATATTATGATTACTATCTTTAGCAGTGGTTATCAGGATTTAGTGAAAATAGAATATGATACATTTTGATCTTAATGCTAGAGGATTTAATTACATTTATTATGAAAATTAGTCCACAAAATATCAGATAAGCTATTTGTTAAGAATTACTTCCTGGCTACTTTAGCCTTAAGTATGAGTTAACTGGTAATAACAGAGGAATTATGTGAGGATAAAGTTACTCAGATTATATTCTATCAAATTAATTTCTATCAATCTTATGGAAAGTGATTATCAGCAGAGAAATAAAGGAAAGTGAAATCATCATTTCACAAAATCACAGGGTTGGAAGGGACCTCACAGAACTTCTATTCTAACCCATGCCTAGGAAGAAAAAAAAAATCCCTCTACAACATGCCTAAAAAGTGATCCTCCAGCCTTTGCTCAGAGACGTCCAATAAAATGAACTCACTACTATTCCACTATTATACAGCTCATACGGCTAGAAGATTTTTCCCGATGTGAAGTCCAGTTTTTTTCGTTGTAATTTTTATCATTAATCCTAATTCTGTCTCTCTAGCACCAAGTGGAACAACTCAAATCCCTTTTCATCATAACAGCTCTTTCAATACTTTAAGATAGATATTAAATCCATTCTAAGTCTTTTTTAAGGCTGCACATTCATGGCTTCTCCCATCCCTCATTTGGCATGCTCTTGAGACCCTTGACTAGCCCAGTTGCTCCCTTTTCGATATTCTCCAGATTATCAATGTTCTTCCTAAAATGCAGGCCTGAGAACAGAACACAATACTCCAAATCATAATGTCACAACCTTGGAGGCAGAAGAGACCTTGCAGGCCCATTACTCTGTGACATGACACCTCAGTTTGCTCTTCTGTAAAATATGGGAAGTTGGGTAGGGTGATCTTTAATTTTCTAGAAGTAATTCTCCACGAATTCTTTAACCTATTAGGAAGAACTTGTAAGAAGATATCTGTCATAGAGTCAAATATTTTCACTATGTTAGCAAATGAATTATACTCAGTCTTGAAGTTAAATACTTTAAGCAATTTGGCTATGATCATTAAAACTGATTAACATCTTGTCAACTGAGTTGTACTTTCCTGAAAATATTAACCTTTACATTTGGAGGTCATCACCAGATTTTAATGTGCATGATCATGCAGAGTTGATGGGATTAGCAAGTAAAAGAAGAACAGAGTCAGAGAGTCTCTTAATTTCTTTGGAACTAGGGATTTGAAATTCATATTCATATTCCAAATATTCCTGTTTAATGGAACCCTAGAAATTGGAAGTTATTAAAGCATCCAGCTAAGAGACTGACATCCACATTTTCTTGAAAATTGATTGGGTGAACACATAGCTTCATCAATAACAAAAAGCCTTTGCCCATTTTTTAAAACCTCTTTCATAGGTTTTCCTTATGGCACTCTCATATATATCCATTTTTTTCTGAGTAATTATTTGTTTGCACTAAGCTGTAGCCTGTTGATACCCACTTCATATTGCTCCTTCAGTGATTCTCAAGTTCAGTTCTTCACAGATGGTAGTTTTCTATTCTTCACATCCATGAAATATCACAAGGAAAATATTAATGTATAAAAAGTGTGGACTTTTACCACAGAGAGACCTTATGATCATTCATACCCTTCGCCCAGGTAATTTCTCAAAGGCAATGCATCCTACTCTCATACTCTCAATATTAAATTCTGTGCTCAATTTATTGTCCTTTTGCAGTATTTGTTAGATAGATAGATAGATAGATAGATAGATAGATAGATAGATAGATAGATACATGAATGATAGATAAATAGATTATAGGTAGACAGATGAGTTTGTAGAGCCATGAAACTGAATGTAAGAATCTGGACAATATTCAAGCTCTGATTCTAAATATATTGCTTCTTTAATAATTCAAAAATCTGCTTTAGAAATTATGTACATAAAATATATAATTTGTTTTTGTCCAAGTGAACAACTTCTAGAACATCCTCTACCAATGCAAATAATACAACCTATTTATATATATATATATATATATATACACATATATACATATATACATATATACATATATATATATATATATATATATATATATATATAAAACCAGTATATATACTGGAGGGAACTGCCCATGGCACACAAAAGTTAAGGGATTTGAACATCTAGCAAATGTTAAAGTTAGACTTGAACTCAGAGTGGCCTGACTTGAAGCCTAAGACACTATCCACTAGATCACATTGCTAAGTCCACTATTTAAATTACATAGCTATTGTGTCACACAAGAATAAGTATGCAATGTCATACTGTCTTCCATGATAAAATGTATTTTCCAGATGTCATATTGACTCTATGGGAAATCATCCAGGTGCAAAATCAGGGCTCCATTCAGTAGGATGTGACATTCCCTTTTTGTTTCCTAAAATAGCCATAGAATAGAGTTCTCAGTAGTTCGAGGCAGTGTAACAGTGATCTCAGGGCACAGTGGATGGAAATCTTAGGTAATGGGGAAGAAGTCACAGGTCCTGTGATAGGGAATTTTTATGGAGTTTCAGACATTGACTATGTTCCCCTTAATTTCCCCCTCCATTGTAAAAATATCCTTGAATAACTATTTTATATGAAATTATTTCTCCCAATTTTCTCCCCTCTTCCCATTCTCCCAGTACATCCATCATTCTCAGCCTTACTTTTTTGTTTTGAAATCATATCAACAATAATAAGGCCCTTATGATTTCTCACTCATGTTTACTTATTTGTGCTTCTCATGAGTCTCATGTTTGAAAGACGAGATTTTCATCAAGAATGTTTGAAAGTCCACTATTTCTTTAAATGCTTGTTTTTACTTTGTATGATTATAATTATTTTTACTTGGAAAGTTGTTCTTTGAAATCCTAGATCTGTTGCCTTCTATATTATCATAGTCCTCAGCCCATTTAATGTGAAAGCTTCCAAATCTTGTGTGATACTATGGCTCCACAGTGCTTGAATTCTTTCTTGCTGGCTGCTGGCAGCATTTTATCCTTTACCTGGGAGCTATGGAATTTGACTATAATAATCCTGGTAGTTCATTTTGAAATTTCTTTCAAGTGATGACTGTTATATTCTTTCAATATCTACTTGCCTTCTGGTTCTAAGAAATCTGGGCAGTTTTCTTTTATGATTTCTTGAAATATGATTTCTAGGCTCTTTTTAAAATCATGGAATTCAAGTAGTAGAATAATTCTTTAATTATCTCTACTTAATTTATTTTCCAGAATTTATTTTCCAGACCACTGATTTTTCCTATGATGTATTTCCATTTTCTTCTTTTTTTTTCTTTTGATATTTTTCAATTATCTCTTGAAGTCATTAGCTTCCATTTGGTTAATTCTAATTTTAAGACATTATTTTCCTCAGTATGCTTTATACCTCTTTTACCATTTGTCCAATTCTGATTTTTAAAGAATGATTTTCTTCAAAATTTGTCAAACTACTCATTCCCTTTTCATAATTGTCTTGCATCACTGTCACTTCTTTTCCAGTTTTTTTTTCCTCTACTGCTCATATTTGATTCTTAAAATCATTTTTGCTCTTTTATCTCTTTTGTTAGCTCTTCTCGGAATTCTTATTGGAATTGTGTTTGGCCAGCATCTTTTCCATTAAGGATTTCCTTGTAGATGTTTACAAATTATTTTCTTCTTTTCAGTTTTGTCTTGAGCTTCTTTGTTATCACAGTCAATCTTTTTATATTTACAGTAGTCTTTTGTACATTTTTTTCATTTTCTTGATTTTTAACTTGGAGTTGTCTTCTACTTGCTTCTTAAAGTGGGTGAGGGTAACCTAAACTTCCAACTTGTATGTCTTACTGTTTCATAGTTAAGTTTTTTTTTTTTT
>JAQQSU010004283.1:0-14124 GCA_028627135.1 Pseudochirops cupreus
ATATATATATATGCAATTATTATTATTATTATTGACTACATCCAACTGGAACTTGAGATACACAGGCACTGCAGTTGGGAGATCCATTCTGCCCTACCAAAAAGTGACAAAGGAGAGAGTGGACTGGGGGAGGGGGGAGGCCCTGGGATGGCTGTTTTTGGGTGGTGGGCGGGGGAAAGACGGGGAGAAAATATGTAACTCAAAAAAAATTAATAAATGTGTTTCAGATGTTCTAAAAAAAAATAATGGAAAACAAAAATGAAATAAAGCATTCATTAATCAATGAAAAAAAAAATTAGTGTAAACAATGTTAGAGAAGCAGAATCTACCAAAAGATAGAGTGAAAGAAATTTCCAGCCCAAAAAATTTTGGAAGTTCAGTAGGAAAGGTCTCTTGCATCAAGATTTTGCAGAATTTGAATGCAGATTCAGGCAAACTACCTGCTCTCTTTCTTTTTCTTGTTTGGTTTTGTTTCCCCTTTCCCATTGTTCATTCCCTTGGTTACAACCCATCTTTACCACTTGACTAATATCTAATATGAAAGTATTTGCAGATCCTATACTTGATTGCATGCCACCATAGGAGGCAGAAATATTTGAAATGCAAGGGATTGTGGCACTAAATCTTTTAAATGGAAAGTAAACAAACAAACTAATAAAGACCAAAAAAAAAAAAGAATATCTGATGAGAAGGAGATTACAGGGATCTTTTTGGTAGCACTGAGGCAGCAGGGATCCAGGTAGCATTCCTGGGTTGCCATCTCAGGACAAGAAGGAGCACCAAAAGATCAGAGCTTGTAGCTCTAGTTGAAAAGGGACCATCCTCAGAGTTACAGGGCAGAAGAGTGCTTGTGGTCACTGACAGGCCAGAGAACAGGCCAGGAGAGAAGAAAATGCATCTCCTTAGATTATATAATTTTAAAAGAACTGAAAACTTTCAGATCCTTAGAAGTATCTCTGAAAACAGCTCCACAAAACCACTGAACCACGGAAAAGTGCTCCCAACAAACTGGAAGAAAAGACCCACTTAAACAAAGATTTAAATATCAACTAATCTGGGGAAATGAGCAAACAGCAGCAACCAAAAAAACCCCTCTGTCTATTAAAAATTACTATGGTGACAAGAATGATAAAAACTCACACTAAGAAAAATACAACAAAATCTAAGCTTCTACATTCAAAGCATCCAAAAAAATTTGAATAGGTCTTAGGCCATGGAAGAGCTCTAATAAGATTAATAAAGCAATAAAGGTAAAAGAGCTCTTAAAGGATTAGTAAAGTAATAAAGTTAAAATGAATATTGGGAAAAAAAATGATAATGATGGAAGAAAATCATGGAAAATCAGTCCAACAACATGGAAAAAGAGACCCCAAAAATATTTAAGAACATCATACCTTAAAAAATAAATGAGCTCAAATTGTAAAAGAGTATCTTAAAAAGCAGCATTGGCCAAATGGAAAAGGAAGTCCAGAAGCTTGCTGAAGAAAATAAATCCTTAAAAATTAGAATGGGGGTAATGAAAGCTAATGATTTTATTCAAAGTCAGGAAACAATAAATGAATGAAAAAGAATGAAAAGAATGAATGAAAGAAAAAAAGTTAGAAGACAATGGAAAAACTCACTGTTAAAACAAAATGACCTAGAAAATACATGAATTAAGATAATTTTAAAATTACTGGACTTTCTGAAAGTGATGACAAAAAGAAGAGCTTAGACATCATCTTTCCAGAGCCCCAAGGTCAAGGAGAAAACATTGCAAGCAGCCAGAAAGTAGCAATTCAAGTATGGTGGAGCCAGAGTCAGGATAACACAAGATTTATCAGCTTCTACATTAAAAGATCAGATGGCTTGGAATATGATATTCTAGAGGGCAAAAGACCTAGGATTAAAACCAAGAATCATCTAAACATTAAAACTGAGTAAGATCCCTTAATGAGGATAAATGGATATTCAATGAAATAGAGGACTTTTAAACACTCTTTATGAAAAGACCAGAAGTTAATAGATGATTTGACTTTCAAATACAATACTCAAGAGAAGCATAAAAAGGTAACCAGGAAAGAAAAATCATAAGGGATTCAATAAATATATTCCTATATGGGAAGATTATACTTGCAACTCAAAAACTTTCTCATCACTTGGGCAATTAGAAGTATTTATAGACAGAGGGCACACGTGTGAGTTGTATATTATGGGATCATATCAAAAAAAAAACAACTAAGGGGTTAGAAAGCAGAATGCCTTCTAAGAAAGTGAAAGGGAGGGATAGAATGGGGTAAATTACCTCAGATAAAAGAGCAAGAACAAGATTTTACAGTGGCTGGGAGGAAGAGGGGGATATGAGGGGAGAGTGAGTGAAACTCACTCTAATTAAAATTGGCTCAAAGAGGAAACAATATACATACTCAATTGGATATAGAAATCCATCTTACCCTAAAGGAAAGTAGGATGGAAGGAGCTAACAGAAGGGGATGAGTGATAGAAAAGAGTGTGGATTGGGGGAGGTGGTAAGCAGAAGCAAATCACTTCTGTGGAGGAGCAGGGTGAAAGAAGAGAGAGACTAGAATAGATGTAATTGTACAGAATAGAGGGAAATACAATTAGCAATTGTTAATCATCAAAAAAAAAATTGAAGCAAGTTTCTCCCATGAAGGCTTCATTTTTTTCACACACACATGCACAATTTTATTAAATTTGTTAAAAATTTTATTAAATTTATTAACATTTGTTTTTAAAATTATATATTATATTTATTAAAAACAGGGGCAATTCTCCAACTGAAGCATGATTAAGAGATATGAACAGTTTTTAGATGATGTAATCTGTAGCCATATGAGAAGGTTCTATATCTCACTACTGATTCAAGGAATGCAAATTAAATCAATTCTGAGGTACTGTCTCATATCTATTAGATTGCTTAATAGGACAGAAAAGGAGAATGACAAATATTAGAGAGGGTGGGGGAAAAAATTAGACACTGATGCGCTCTTGAAGGAGTTTTGAATTGATTCAACTACTCTTTAGAAAAATTTGGTGGTCTTCTCAAAGGGCTATAGATCCATGCTACTCCTAGGTCTGTATCCAAAAAGAGATGATAAATAAAAGGCAAAAGGACCTATATGTACGGAAATATTTATAGCAGCTCTTTTCTGCGGTCAGGGATTTGGAAATTGTGAGGATGTCCATCAACTGAGGAATGACTGAACAAATTGTGCTACATAATTGTGATAGAATTCTACAGAGCTATAAGAAATGATGAACAGGATGCACTCAGAAAGACCTGGAAAGTCTTACATGAGTTGCTGCAAAGTGAAATGAATTCTATACAAAATAGCAATATTGCAAGTTGATCAGCTATAAATAATTTAACTATTCTCAGTAATGCAATGATCCAAGACAACTCTGAAAGACTTATGATGAAAAATGCTATCCATCTCCAAACAAAGAATTGTTTGTGTCTGAATACAAATTGAAGCATACTTTTTTTATCTTTATTTTTCTTGAGGGTTTTTTTTGTCTGTTTTGTTTCACAACCTGATTAATATAGGAATGTTTTGCATGACTACACATGGATAACCTATGTCAAATTGCTTGGCTTCTTGATGAGGGGCTTCAGGAGGGAGGGAGAGAATTTGGAACTCAAAGTTTTAAAAATTAATGTTCAAATTGTTTTTACAAGTAATTGGGGAAAATAAATTATTAAGAATTCAAAAATACTAACTAAATCAAAAAGAGAAGAAAAGCAAATTAGAGGAATAAAATTAAACAATGAGGGAACAAAAACATCATTCTTTGTAGATGATAGAGATAGTCAGTATGTGAATCTAAATTAAAGTAAGAAAATAACTGCATTTATGAAGTGAATAGTTTGCACCATTTTATTAAAGGAAATTTTGCAAGAAAACAAATACTTCATGTAAGTGACTACATCATAGGAAAAAAGTTACAGTTCCCTAAGTTATCTTAATGTGAGGAAACAAATTCCAATAAATTGCATATGACAGTGTAAAATTATACACCCAAAGAAACCAAAGTCTGAACTGCCATCCAACTCTGAAGTCACTTTGTAACTTTAATATATTTTATCATCTCAATAAGACATACATAACACGGCAGTTAAAAGAATATCAAAAATGTCAATCTTGTGGAAGGTGTGCTGTCTATTGGCCTGGCAGTGACAGAATGTTGTAAATTAACTAATGGATTATGTATTAAAATAGTAATCTAGTAACCAAGAAAAGAAATGGCATGCAAGGAAGAGAAAAATACCTTTTTTTTTTAGTATTTTTAACATAAAATTAATTATGCAAATAAATACTCATGATTTTCACTGTAGAGCTATTTTCAAAATTTCCAAATCAATCAGTTCACACTCTTCAAAACACAAACATATAATGTACATACACATAATTCTTAGGTCTATAATAAAAGAATATTGAGTACTGGTCATCTCTTTGTCGTAGTCACATTTGATTATTTTTTTTTAAATTGTGAATAGTTGTGAATAACCCCGTGAAATACACATTGCATTTTAGCCTAGATTATATCAAAAGCTATGGCAAAGGCTTAGTGAGTGCTATACCTAAAAAGATTACAATTTCTTTGTCAAAGTCATGTTTGAATTATTTCTGTTGAAATTTTGAATCATTACCAAGTACTCTTTTGTTGGGCAAGAGCTAAAGGCCAGGAGAAGTCTTATTTACTTTGAACTCTTCCATATTAGAAAGAATTTTTTTAAAGGCCAGTATTCTCTGTTCTCCTGTAATGCAGGGTTCAGGGAAGAATCTTGCTCCCACTCAGAATGCTGTAGACCTTGTTAAAAAAAAAAGATCTGCTAGAAAGTATTAAAGTGTTTTGAGAGATGGATTTCCTGTAAGATGAGATATGTTGCAATGAGATTTAGGAGAATGGAAAATCTGTCTCATTTACTCACAGAATAAGGTTGAATGAAGAGAGGTTTTATTATCAAGTTGTGGCTGAGGAGGGGAAAGCACATGGTGTTCTGTCCTTTTGTTTGGACTTTCATTCTGTTTCTATAAAATATCGCTGTTTTTCTTAAAATTCAATCTCTAGAAAATGAGGCAAAGAGTCTTTAACAAATCTGAGTTTGAATTTGTATCTACTGATGACTTGGTTGTATAGACTGATTCATAAGTGTTTTTGAATCAAGGAACCCTACATAATCCTACTTGGAAGGCTAAGAGGATTGAAAATTTTACCCTATGATACATTCAGAATCTCAGCTTCAGGTCATAGTTGAAGATTACCAGTTGAAAAAAAGATATTATGTGACAAGTTCTGAAAATAATCTTCTCTATTTGGTATTTATATGCCTTTAAATTTGACTACTGCTATTCTTATTTGGATTGGTCACAATACCTGCTGTCCCCTTCTACCAACCATCCCACGTTTGAGACAAACATGACTTTTTACTCTTCTTTATATAAAATATTTTATATATTATATAAAATTTATATATAAAATATTTTTATATCTTATATAAAATATATCCACCTCCACTTCTGCCTTTGTACTAGCTATTCTCAATGTGTACAAAGCACATTCTTCTTGCCTCTGCTTGTGTGTATGTATTTTTTTTAATTCATCCTGAACTTAAATATATTGTTTGTTGTCCTTCATTCTTAAAGAGGACCAAAATGGCATTGCTAATTTAGAGTCAAATTACAATGCATCTTGGGGTGGCTAGGTGGTATAGTGAATAGAGCACTGACCCTGGAGTCAGGAGGACCTGAGTTCAAATCCAACCTCAGACACTACACACACACACACACACACACACACACACACACACACACACACACACACAACTAGCCATGTTACCTTGGGCAAGACTCCAATTGCCCTACCTTCCCCCTCCAAAAAAGCAACACCCCCCTCTCCCCTCCCCCACACAAATTACAATGCATCTGACTATGACTGATCAGACCAAAACAAGCTCGGAATGATCTACCACAGATCAGGCACAAATAGTTTATATGAAAATTCAGGGTGGATTATCTAAGTTTGTTTTAATTTAAATTAATTTAAATTTGCATCTCATATTTCTTTTGAGCTACTTCAATTCTGCTCTGTTCATAGAGCACAGCATCTTTTCTGATGAGGACAAGCTGTATTGAGCAGTCCTTTGACAATGTGTCCCATGTTGCACAATAAATTCCAAAGTTCTTGAGAGAGACTTTGACAGTATCCTTGTAGTAGCTTTTTCTGACCACCATGTGAGCTCTTACCCTGTGTGAGTTCTCCATAAAACACTCATTTAGGCATTAGAAAAAGTGACAAACCCATCGTAGTTGTGCTCTCTGCAGTAGAGTCTGAATGCTTTACACTTTCATGTGAGAAAGGACCTCAGTGTCTGGTGTCTTATCCTGCCAGGTGATCTTCAGAATCTTCTGAAAACAATTCACATGAAAGTGATTCAGTTTCATAGCATGGCACTGGAATATTGTCAAGGTTTTACAGGCCAACAACATCAGCACAATGCCTATGTTGACCTTTCATTTGGTAGTCAATATAATGCCTCTTCTATCCCACACTTTCCACTGCAGCCTCCCAAACACTGAGATAGCTCTGGCAATGCCTGCATCAACCACATTATCAATTTGTACATCCATAGAAAGAATACTGTCAAGGTGACTGAACTTATCCACAGTTTTCAAAACTTCTCCATTTGTTGTAACCAATGGTTCCACATAAGTGTGGAGTAGTAATGGTTGATGAATCACCTGTGTTTTTGATGTTGTAAGGCCAAAATTTGCACAAGCAGCAAAGAAACAACTTATACTTTGTTGCATCTCAGGTTCAAAGAGTGTCTTGTGTGCTCAACCAACTGCAAATGTTTTTTCCACTTTGGTCTTGGCTTTTAACCTTTCCAAGCTAAATAATTTGCCATCAGTGAGATAGCTGACCTTGATACTGTGTTTGTCCTCATTGAAGGCCTTTGGCAACATGGCTGAAAAACATTATTCTAAAAGGCATGGGAGCAAAGATAGAGCCTTTTTTCACTCCACTGGTGACTGGGAAAGCACATGAGCATCATCCATCATCCTGAAACAGGGAAACATAAAAGAACTTTGGAATCTTACCATGGGCATAAAACTGAATTTCATCTACCCTCTCACTGAACCAAGAATCCTGTATCTATCTAACCTTCGGTTGTACTTTATTTTTGATAGAATTAAATGCTGTCTTCACAGAGATGGATGAATTATCCTGTTGTTAAAACCTCTAGAACTCTCATTTTTCATTTATCAACTTTTGAATTTCCTCATTTATTTTCATCAAACCAGTCTTGATGTTTGTGAGTTTTCTGACACAGATGAAAAAAATTCAGTACCGTACTCCAAATTGCTGAAAGCAGTCCTTTTCTGCTTCATTTTTGCCAACTGTGGGTTGGCTCAACTTTTCCTCCAAGTTAGCAACAACTGTTTCTGTTCAGAGAAGTTTTCTAATCTGATGACTTTAATTCTTCTGATAGCCGTTTTGCCTTGGGACCATTGCTTTTGTTTAATGCAAATACTTTGCTTGGAGAGCATGTCCAGCACTTTGCACAATAAGTTGTCTTCATTACTCTCATTTCCTCTCTATCTCTTCTTATAATTAGTCTATTAAATATCAATGTTTTCTGCTTGGGTATATCCACAAAAATATAGCATTTAGGTAAATGGTGATTTAATATTGGTGATAAGGTCATAAAGTATATAAGTCTTCAGTAGTAAGTGACCATTGCTATTGCCACTTGCAACTCCATTCCTCCTGAAAGACTCTCTGTCATGCATGGTAATCTGAGCCTACTTCAGTATCAAAGTGTCCCAGAATTATAAGCTTCTCCCCTTTTGTCTCATTGATGATAAAGGTCTCTAGGTCTTCATAAAAGTTTTCTTTGACCTCATCAGAGTTCATCATGGTGGGAGTTTAGATACTGATGATGATAGCATGGCATTTTCCTACAAATGACAATCTCATTGTCATGAGTCTATAATTCACACCCTTTGGTAAGCATACAAGATTGTTGACTACAGTAGTTTTGATTTCAAAACCTACACCAGCTTCATGGCGTTACCCTTCACTGCAGCTAATCCAAAAAATTGTGTGTTGGGCTCTGACATCAGTAAGTTGGCCTTCATTTGCCAACCTTGCATCACTCAGGGTTGCTATTTGGATGTGCTGTCTGCTGAATTCTCTCAGAAGAGCTGTTCAACTTTCAGGTTTACGGGATTTTGCACTATGTATAAGTGTGCACACATTCCATATATCAATGTTGAGTGGAATCATCTTTGCAGCTTTTGTTTGTTTGCTTCAAATACAGGACCAGATCCCTGCCTGCTGAGGTAATCAGGCAAAGGTTGGATGAGTAGACAATTTTTAGGACACCTTTTCCTGCCCTTTCCTCACAACAGGAGGTGAGCAGTGCTGTCCTAAAAAAGCTGCACAGACATCTGAGGTGCTGACAAATCCCCATTCTGTTTCCAGTGAGACCAAAACCCTGTGGTCTGATTCATGTTTGGGCAAGATTATGGCTACAGCTCTCAGTGTGTCCACATCTGCTGCTCTGTCACTTGCCTGTTGCCACTGGACTTTGAGATGGGTGAAAGGTAAAATGATAATGAATGATGTCTTTTGATTTGTGCATAAATTGGATTTAATTGAGGCAGAGTCACACAAAATTGTTGGCCTCACTCTCTCTTCATCACAGTCCAGTAGCAGGACAAAGTCAAGATTACTGGTGATGGATGGAGATGCAGTGCATGACCTTGGCTTCATGGCTGCTGGAATAAACTGTTCTTATGTATCCATTTCTCCAAGGGAAATTTTCAAATGCTTGGGATAGAGACCCTTCCCCAACTCCCCAATAGATTTGTGACCCCTCTGTTGCCTTCAATTTAGTTTAGCCCCTCTCCTGAAATCTGTGGGCACTGTGTATGCTATAACTTTTTGGAGCCACCAGTGAGAATCAGGTGGATTAGGTAGACAGCAAAGGTGGAAATTAGCCAGAGTTACTAGTCTTCCCTGAATACACCCCATGCCCAGCACATAAAAATAGAAAGAAAAACATTTCCATGTACACAGCATAATTTAAATGTTGATTCACTATAAAACAATTTATGTTTTATATTGTTTACTTTTTTGAAAACATATAAATATTAAACATTTTAAAAATTATTCTGCTTTCTATGCTTACTTTTAAATTTTATTTTATTCTCTGATGTGCCCTTTTTATAATTTCCCTTATTCCTCATCCTACCCTAGAGAAGGCTACCATTAGATACAAATATGTGCATATGCACACAAACATGCATGCATCCATGCATATATACATGTGTCCATGTAGAAACAAGCTATAGATAGTTTTATTTACCAGTTCTTTCTCTGGAGGGAGATAGGATCTTCTTTCAAAGGTCTCTGTAATTGATTTGAGTATTTATAATTCTAAAAATGAGTTAGTCACTCAAAGTTGTCCTTAAAACAATATTGCTGTTACTTTATACAGTGTTCTCTTCATTCTACTCATTTCTCTTGCCATTATTTCATTTCTTTCCACATTTTTATAAAATCAATAAACTTGTCTCACCTTCTTGAATGCCTTTAAGATTTAGTTCAAGTGCCACCTACTAATAAGATATTTTTCACAATGCTCTACAGTTACTACTCTCTTCTTGCCCATGCTACTTTTATTTTTTTTAATTTATTGTTTAATAGAGGTTGCTTTGTGCCATTGGATTAAAAGACTATGGATTTTAAAGACATATATTTAGAGCCAGAGGGACATGCAGAGATCTAGTACAACTCATTTTGCAGATGGGGAAAATGTGCCCCTATAAAAATTAAGGATTTTGTCCAAATTCAAGTCTGGTTCCTTAACTCCAAAGACAACTCTCTTCATTTTCCCCTCTTCCACCCTAAACTGTCCATTATATATTGAGGGCAGGGTTTATTATGATTTCTTGTCTTTGTCTTCCTATGTCTAGCACAGTGTCTGAGATATAGCTCTTTATAAGTATTTATTGAATTAAAGTACCTCCTTTTTAGTTGAGAAGATCCAGGAGATTTGATGTAAGGAACCCCAAACCCATCAATCCTACATCAAAACTTTTTGTTTTATTAAGTAATCCTCTTATCCTTCTCTACTGTCTTAAAGTGAGACAAAGATTTTTTCCCCCAAAAGTATTAGCCTCAATCAATGTCACTATTCAACAAATGATTTTTTTTTAAATTTGTTCCCATTGCTATGAAAGTATCTAAAGCAGCTGCTATGGGTCAGACATGGGAGATGCCAACGTCATCCAGGGTAACCCACACCATTGTGAGTCATCCTTACTTGTGTCCTATCACTGGGCTTCAATAACTCTGGAACAGAAAACAAGGCTGATGACTACAATTTTGCCTCACTTAAATCCAATTCATGTTGGTCAAGACATCATGCTATGATGTCATTGGCCCTTTTCAAAAAGGACAAAAATCTATAGCTCATCCTGTTTACAGATGACATTGATGCTTCAAGTTCTGGAAAAATGAAAATGTTCATTGACAAGATTCATCACACCACACAATTTGTCCTGATCATCCATATAAGTCTAGATCACGGGTGTTAAACTCACTGCAAGCAAAACTCCCCAGTGCTGTTGGAACTAGATTAAAATGTAATTGGAAAATTTTTAAGAAAGTTGATAAAAATACAACATAATTTTTTAAAATGATTTCTGTTTGATTGATATATAGGGTACTTTTTTGTCTTTCTGTGTATCTAGTACAATCCCTAGTCCCTAGCAGGGATTTTTTGAATGCTTATTTATTGAGTAAATAATTCCACTTATATCCATCTCCTCTAGGATCTTGCCATATTAATCACCTCCTATTTCTGTCTTGCATAGTTAACTTTTCACTTTATGATAACTCTCCTCCCTAAACCTACCAACATGCGCATTGTTCCAAAATGGATATAAAAACAAACGAAAAAAGTCTTGTGAATAATCTCAACTACATTGTGAAGATTGCCTCTGGTGAACTCAAATGAGGACAGGAATGAAGAGTCATGATTAGGACTTTATGTGCATTTTTGTCAGGAGTAATTAATGAATAAGACCACAGACACTTCACAATATTGAAGTACACCTTCTCATTAAAATAACAGTATTGATAACAGTAAAGTGATAATTTCTTATGATTCAAGTATTATGAAGAGAAAATTCCATTTGAATAAAGTTTAAGAAAAACCAGCTTCCTGGGCATAAACTTTTAATTGTTAAATTGTTTTTGATTGCAGGTTAGCTTAATCTCTGGTGATCTCCTTGACTAATACTACAACACTACTAGGAGTTCTTTCCATTAGCTCAGAAGGCAATGAAATTCTTGGCCACTAGGGTTAATATCATATAAAACAAATTTAAAAAAACAAACAAACAAAAAAATCCTTACCAGCTTATTTCTCTAAGTTCAGATACATTAGCTGCTTTTTCTCCTCCTCCTCCTCCTCTTCCTCCTCCTTCTCTTCCTCCTCCTGTTCATCTTCCTTCTTGTTCTTGTTCTCGTTCTTGTTCTTGTTCTTGTTCTTCTTGTTCTTGTTCTTCTTGTTCTTGTTCTTGTTCTTGTTCTTCTTCTTGTTCTTCTTCTTCTTCTTCTTCTTCTTCTTCTTCCTTTCCTTCTGATAACTGATATTTTAAAAGCATCACTTCTTTGTTTTTTGCCTTAGAGGGCTAGAAATGTTGATTGTGACATGCTGCTAGGTATATACTACTTGTCATTTGTCTGAGAACAGAGAAACCTGTCCTCAATTTTTATCAGTTACAAATTCTCAATAAGATTTTTTCTGGTTTTATTTCTCTTGATTTTATGAGGTCCTCCTTTCCTGTTTTTTTTTTACCTGTAGCTTCTAGAGATATCTTTAATAATAATGGTGATGATGGAGATAACTACAATGAATGGCTTTTTATTTTAATTATTGGTGTACAAACACGTAACTACAACAGAAGAAGTCATATAATTTTTACTATATTTTAAGCTCTTAAGGGACAAATATGTGTATGTATATATAATTCATCTCAATAAAAATTATTGAATGAATAAAAATTTTGATGAGAAATTAACTGTGTGATCTGGAGAAAATCTCTAAGGCTCAGTTTTCCCATTGGTAAAGATGGATAATAGCATGTGTCATTAAATCTAAGGCAGTTTATTAAATTATAAAATAAGGCTCTAATTTAGGAAGGACAATTTAAAGATACTAAAAGGATAAAAATAGTAATGTGCTAGGAGATTCAGTGAACACGCTCTAGAGTGGAATTAAGATTTGATATGTTTCCTTGTGTCAAAATTTAGAGAATGAGGGATTTCTGATCTGGACCTTCCTGGAAACTGGAGGCTCTAGGAGGAACTCAATAATGATAGAAAAGAGCAAACAGTAATAGAGGGAAAAGGCAGTTGAAGGTATAATGGCAAAATCTAGAAAGGGAAGTATATGTACTCTGGCTCATCATCAAAACAGAAGTTTCAGGACAAACTGACGAATGGGAGAATGAGGCTATAGGACTGAAGGAGAAGGCTGCTGAGATCACTCTTTCTGCAGATTTTTCTTAATAATAAGTTCATCTCAGGTCAGTTGTCATCATTTATTGTATTTATGTTCATCATGAAAACTATATTAGTAACCAGAGAACAATTGTTCCCGGAGGAAATACAAGGATAGAGTCCTATGAGCCTCTGGTCAGATTTACATTAGAAATTTCCAGAACAGTTGTTTGTTTGGTTTTTTTCCCCTTAGGGGGGCAGAGTAAAGGTGGTAGCATAAAAACAGGAGAACTCAGAGAGCTCCCCCCAATGCTACCTCAAATACCTATTAAATATGACTCTAAACAAATTTTAGAGCTCCAGACTCCACAAAAATGATGGAATAACAAAGCCCCCACTGAAGGCAGCCTGGCAGTCGGTCATTACAGTGTACTGGAAGAAGAGTCCAGTGCCATGCAGTTTCAGCCCCAGAGCACCAGGAGAAGCCTCTGCTATAGCATTCAGGAGAGTGGATCATCAGCAGCTGTGGTGATTTCCAGAATCATCAACCCACAAGAGCTAAGGACAAAGGGAAAAGGTCAGAGGAACTTGGCTAAATTTGGGGAAGAGGGTCAGGCCAAAATGACTCCAGAGCTATCAGCAGTCTGAAGAGGTGGCCCTGTAGCCACCTCCATGTGGCTGCTTCAGGATCTTCCAGCCTGCAGATTGCAGGGGGGCCAAGTGATCATTCAGAGGCTAAGTGCTCTTTCCCTGAACTGCCTGAATCAGATTGTGTTCTTGGGTGGTGGTCCTGAGGTGTGTTTTCACTCAGCCAAAGCAGGTGGAGGGGCTGCAAAAAATTGCAGCCTCCCTTAATAGCTCCAGCAGCTGTGAAAACTCCAGCTATTTGAGACAGAGCTCTCCAACTCTGAAAGCAGAGATTTACTACACAGCCCAAAAGCCACATAACTGACTGGCAATGTGAGCAGGCAAAAGAAACAAACAAGCCCAGAAATCAAACTCTAGATTCCATTTTTGGGACAAAAAGGACGAAAGCATGGAAGGGGAGGAAGACAACACAGTCAGAACTCCCACACCAAAAGCTTCCAAGAAAATACAAAGTGGATAGAGGCCATAGAGGAGCTTAAAGAGGATTTTATGAGAGAAATGAGAGAAGTGGAAGAAAAGTTGGGGAGAGAAATGAGAATGATGCAAGAAAATCATGATGAGAAAGTCAACAACCTGACTGAAGAAAATAACACCTTAAAAAATAGATTAACTCAAATGCAAAGGAGGCCCAAAAAGCCAATGAGGAGAAGAATGTCTTAAAAAGTGAAAATTCCTAGATGGAAAAAGAATTTCAAAAGCTCCCTGAAGAGAACAATTCCTTCAGAATTAGAGTGGAGCAAATGGAAGCAAATGACTTTATGAGAAATCAAGATACTATTAAACAATTCCAAACAAATGAAAAAATAGAAGGCAATGTGAAATATCTCCTTGAAAAAACCACTGACCTGGAAAATAGATTCAGGAGAGATAATTTAAAAATTCTTGGACTACCTGAAAGCCATGATCAAAAAAGAACCTAGAAATCATCCTTCAAGAAAATTCTCAAGGAAAATT
>JAQQSU010004284.1:0-14123 GCA_028627135.1 Pseudochirops cupreus
ATTATTATTATTATCTACATCCAACTGGAACTTGAGATACACAGGCACTGTGGTTGGGAAATCCATCCTGCCCTACTGAAAAGTCAGAGGGGTGAGGGGGGAAGACATAAGAGAGAATAGACTGGGGGAGGGAGGACACACTGGGATAGCTGTTTTGGGGTGGTGTGTAGGGGAAAGATGGGGAGAAAATATATAACTCAAAATCTTGTGGCAAAACTAAAATAAAATTAAAAATAAATAAATAAATAAACAATAAAAAAAAGAAAAGAAAAAAATAAAAAGTGATGTAAAGGGATTGTATTGGGAGAAGAGGAAAGGGAGAGACAGACAAGGGTAAATTACATCACATTAAAAGGTGCAAAAACTATTATAGTGGGGAAAAGAAGGAGGAGGGGGAGATGAGTATTGTTTGAACCTTTCATCAGATTTGACTCAGAGAGAGAACAACATAATCAGTTAAGTATAGAAATCTAAATTACCTATAAGAAGTATGAGGGGAAAGAGGAAAGAAAAGGGAGGAGGTAGATAGAAAGGAGGGAAAAAGTAGTAAGGTTTAAGGGGAAGAAAAGGGAGAGGGCTAATAGAAGGGAGGGAAGACGGAGGGAGATGGTGGCAGAAAGTAAAACTACTGAGAAGGGAAAAGTATCAAGGAAAGAGAAAAGCATAAACAGGGGAAAATAGGATGGAGAGAAAGACAGATAGTAATCATAACTGTGAATGTGAATGGGAGTCTGAATGCCAACGGAAGCATATTACTTTTGTTGTTTTGTTTTGTTTCTTCATTTTTGTGGTTCCTCCAATTAGTTCCAATTCTTCTTTATTACATGACTAATAAGAAAATATGTTTAATATGAATGTATAAGTAGAGCCTGTATCAGATTACATGGCATCTTATGGAGTGGGGGGCGGTGGTGGAAGGGGAGAAAATTTAAAACTCAAACTCTTATGGAAGTGACTGTTGAAAACTAAAACTAAATAAATAAATTATAATTTAAAAAAAAAGAGTTGGGTAAGCAGAGGAGATGGGGTGTTGGTCCAGAGACCATGCTGATAGTGAATGGAGTAGCTCTGGAGAAGAGAAGTCTTGTCTATCTTGGGGTTAGGGATAAAGTGAGGTTTGAGAGAAGGGCTTCACAGCAATGGGATTGTGAAGAAAGCATTGTATTATAGTATGGACCATTGGAAGACTTCAGTAGGAGGTGCAAGGTTGATAGATATCACAGGAAGATAGGGTGACCACCTGAGGAAGAAGTCTTTTTCATGTGGTCTAGGTAGGGGATGAAACTACTTAAACAGAATGCTGGTAGCCTGGGGGGAAAGCCCCATTTATTACATGCTAATTATGGCTCTGTTACATTTGAAGGTCTTCAGGGACGAGGAACTCACTATCTCTCAGGCTATTCGACTTTTCAATTGCTCTATTTTTCAGAAAGTCTCTCCATAGAATCATAGATTTAGAGCTTGAAGGGACTTCATAGATCATCTAGGCAACTTGTTGACCCAGTGAATACTCCTCTGAACTCAGAACATGAGTTTGAATTCTGCCTCAGATACAAGCTGTGCTACCCTGAGCAAGTTGCTTAACATTTGACTGCATTGATTTTGTCATCTGTAAAATGAAAATAATGATAGCACCTACCTCTTAGGGTTATTGTAAGGATTAAATGAGATAATATTGTAAAGTACTTTGTAAAGCTTGAAGTATGTGAAGTAAATGTTACTACTACTACTACTACTACTACTACTACTACTACTACTACTACTACAACTACTACTGCTACTACTACTACTACTACTACTACTACTACAACTAATACTATTACTACTACTACTACTACAACCACAACTACTACTACTACTACTACTACAACTACTACTACTACTACTACAACTAGTACTATTACTACTACTACTACAACCACAACTACTACTACTACTACTACTACAACTAGTACTACTACTCCTACTACTACTGCTACTACTGCTACTACTACTATTACTCCTCCTCCTCCTCCTCCTCCTCCTACTACTACTACCACTACCACTACCCCCCACTATCACTATGACTATCACTACCACTACTGTTGTTTTTGTTGTTATGATATGAACTATCAGTTTTATAAAATGAGGCCACAAGAGGGGCCTTGTCAAAATTTGTGTCAGTAAGTAGCAGAGCTACATGCTTTGGCTCCAGATTCCATAATCTTCTCATTGCACAATAATGCTTTCTCATATGGAGCTGGAATCTGTCTCTTTGTACCTTCTAGTTATTGCTCCCAATCCTCCCTGTGGATCAGCAGAACACCTTCTCCTCTTTGTTCCCTATGACAGACCTTCAGATCCTTGATGAAAGTTGTAGTGCTTTCCTAACCCTTCCCCTCTCTGAGCTAAAAATCACCAGTTCCTTCAACCAATTTCTTACATTTCATAAGCCTCCTCACCAACATGATGAGTATCCTCCAGAAACACACCAACTTCTCAGAGTGCTTCTTATGATGTGGTGCCCCAAATCAAACCCAGTATTCCAGATACTTGCCTAGGCTTTATCAGGGCAAGGAACTATAGCAAGAAAAATTGCCTGAACTCTCTCAGCATGGCAAAGACACTTCTATTAATGTTACCTAATCTCATCTTAGATTTGTTTGTTTGTTTCTTTTTTGATCAGGATAGACTATTGATGAGTAAACTATTGGTTCCTTTATTCTTTCTTGAGGGGCAGAAGCAAAAAAACCAAAGGAAACCTTTAGATATGAAAAGTCAGTAGGTATATAGGGTAAAAATCTGTAAATTTAATGGGATATAAAATCTCCCCCTCCCAGCTGTGATACATCTTGAATCACACAGAGCCTATTGGGGGAGGAACTTGCTTAAAGAGAAGCTTGCTTATGGGAAGCTTGCTTGTAGGAAGGCTTTCACACCTTTTGGTCCAAACCTAATTAGGCACTGAGTCATGAGGGTTGTGATGCCTTCTGTTTATGAGAAGTATATACATATAGATAGATAGATAGATAGATAGATAGATAGATACATATATATACTTCTGAATTGGTATTTTTCTTTGGGGGGGTCACTCATGAGAAGGATCTTTTGATTTCCTAATTGAGACTCTGAGTAGCCTTTTGTTAAGAGACCCCCAACTACTCAGAAGTTGTCTGTGCTCCCTAGATCCAGTGATACATGTAAAGTGTATAGCAATATTGCTATACTCAAGACAGATGAAGCCCTGTGTCTTGATCTTTGTGCTAATTTTCTACTTCTCTGTCTTTCTTGGATACTCACTTCATTATGAAAGTAAGATCATTAACTCCATCAAAGCAGATCATTAGTTCCCTTTCCTAGAAAAGCAGATCAAAGATCCTATGCTCGCAGGCCATCCTGGGAATGCTAGGGTGGTTGCTGTTACATCTTATCTAGCTGTTAAAAAGGAAGAAGTTATGGAAAGGAAAGGAAATGAGAGGGATTACAATTGAAGAAAGATGTGTCCAGAAGATGGGTCCCATTTGGGAGTGAACAATTTTAGTGGTAGTGTAGTGGGTAGGGTACTAAGTTTGACATTAGATAAGAACTGGGTTCAAATCCTGCCTTGGGTACTTACTAGATTGTGACTCTGGGTAAAAATTTAGCCTCTATATTTCATCAGCAAAATGATGGGGTTGGACTTCTTGGTCTCTAAACTCTCTTTCAGTACAGCAAGGTGACACAGTGGATAGAGAGCTTGGCCTGGAGTCAGGAAGACTCATTTTCCTGAGTTCAAATCTGGCCTTAGACACTTACTAGCTGTGTGACCCTGGGCAAGTCCTTTAGCTCTCTTTGCCTCAGTTTTCTGGTCTGTAAAATGAGCTGGATGTCAAACCACTCCAGTATCTTTACCAACAAAATCCCAAATGGGATCACCATGAGTTTTATGCTAACAGAAAACAAACAACAAAGTTTCTTCCAACTCTGGTATATGAAAGTAAAGTAAAGGGTTTTGGAGGAACCTGGGAAGACTTGTATGAACCGATATAGAGGGAAGTGAATAGAAGCAGAAGAACAATTTATATTTACAACAAGGTAAAAAATGACTTGATTTGAAAAACTTGAGAACTTTGATCAATTCCATGACCAACCATGATTCCATAGGTCCCAACGCTTCCAATTTGCTGATTGGGAAGTATGTAATAAACTAAATAAGCCTAATAGGACACACATTATTAGACATGGCCAATGTGAGGATTTGTTTTCCTTGACTCTAAATATTTGCTCTGAGTGTTTTGTTTTTCTTTCTTCCTTTTCCTCAAGGGGGGGCAGGGGGAGGGCTGCAGTAGAAGGGAGAGAAAATACACATTTCTTAATAGATAAAAATTTAATTAAAGAAGAGAAAGTTCATCTAACATGTACCAGAAGTTTGGAGATGCTCAAATGGGTAAGTCACTTTTTGCAACACTTATACCACTCATATGCAGCTTAGTTTCATCCAATATTCTAAAAATGTATACTGTGATGACAGAACCTTAGCAATTAGGCTCAGAAGCACCTGTTAAATCTTTCTGGGGACTGTTCAGGATTTCTTCCAATATGCTTTCCAGTGTTTTCTTTGCTCTAGTTATATATGTGTTAAATGAGGTTATTTCTAACACTTCCTTTGGAATACTGTTCTCACAGGACTGTCAGGAAGTTATTTCCTGATATTCAGCTTAAACAAGGAAGTAGAAAGGAGCTTTCCATTTATGATAAAACGAAGCTACAAATTAAAATAGGATAAGACAAGGTCTACCCAACTAAAGCCAAGTTGGAGGGCTAGGTAATCATTTGATGAATTCAAGGCTATGTGGATAACCAATTTGGATCATGTTTACTTGCTGCTAGTAACCTCATTTTATTTAAGTCACATAGATAGCCCACAGGAACCCTAGTCAATCCAAATGATGTGCCTGAATGAACCTGGGTTGGTGGAATATATACTTTCCTGGATTCACTAGATAATTAATTATCTTTCTCTTTTGCCTTCTTTGAGAGGTCCTGTGGTCTGGTTGATAAAAACAAAACAAGACATAAAATGTGAGATCTGGTCACCTGGACATCTTGATCCTAAACCTAAGTCTGTCACTTTATTTGTGCTTTCAGGTAAATCATTTACCTACCTACCCTATGCCTGGCTGTCCCTGTCCCTGTTTCCTAATGGCCTCCAAGTGCTCTTTTGGAGGATAATGAGGCAATATGTATAAAGCTCTTTGAACCAAGAAGGAGAAAGGAATTGTCTTGGTACAAGGTGATGGGACTGTAAGTCAAAGCTTGATGAATGAGCAGCTGTCGTTAGGATGCTAGCCCGATTCACTTAGTTGCTTTAATCACCATTAAAGATCATTATTTTATAAAGAGGTAGAGGGGAAGCAGGCTGCTCCACGAATGATAAGGCAACCTCTTTGCTCCAAATGTTTCTTCAAAACAGTGGGTGAAGATGAGTAAAAGGGACTGTTGCAGAGACCTGTACCATTCTTGGTCTCATCAAAGAGGAGGAGTTCTGTGGGGAAAAAGTTTCCTTGCAGTCGCTACTAGAAATGAGACCAGGGTTCCAGCTGTAAGCAAAAAGTCCCCCATTCGGATTGGAAACCATTGTTGTGTATGCTTTTTGGGGGCTGGGGTGAGTGTGTGCTAAAGGGCACACTCTCCTCTGCCTCACAGGTTACATTAATATTTAGTAATAGCTGTAGCTGAGGAGAAATTAAACGAGAAGTGCATTTTTTCCCCCAAAATATAAATATGATTTGCAGGGTTGGACAACTTCTATTAGACGGTTACACAATAGGATGCTACAATACTCTTTCTATTACATTATATTAATGTAGAAAGAAATTCAAACTTGTTATATTGCTCATAGTTAAGAGTATGTGTGTTTGTGTGAAGGGAGAACAGTTGAATTCAGATGCATCTAGATTTATACTTGACACCTATAAGCTTTCAGGGATTTGTGGCAGAAACACATTGGAGTGGAATATATTCTATCCACCTGAAGATATCCAGAAATTAGAACTTTCTTCATGGAAAGGGACTAGATTTTCCTAAAAGTAAATTGGGGGGGGGGGGTGACTGATCCCTTATGGAAACTCACTGGCTTCCTAATGTTCTAAGATATGGCAACCAAAATCAAATAAAAAGAAATAGTCTAAATGCATTTAGGGACATAAAACCATGGCAGAAAACACACAAATGCATGCATGCATGTACACATACATGCATAATACATATATGTTATATATTACGAGGGCATATATGAACATACCTTGGTGTATGCATGTATATACATACATATGTATGTGTATATATGTGCTTCTCCTCCAAGAATGGCTATTACTTTTCTATTAATGCAACTTAACATCACATTTGTTTGTTTCTGTGTGTGTGTGTGTGTGTCTGTGTGTGTGTGTGTGTGTGTGTGTGTGAGAGAGAGAGAGAGAGAGAGAGAGAGAGAAAGAGAGAGAGAGAGAGAGAGAGAAGAATGGGAATGGGAAGGAAGAGAGAAGGTTAGGAATTATGGAGTATAATTTGGGTGGTACAGAAGGGAAGAAAGTGACATCAATGTTGCTAGTAGATGTTTTCAGAAGATGGGTCCCATCTGGGTGGACAATGTGAGTGGCAGTTTTGTCTAGCAGATAGGACAATGAGTCTGGAGGTCAAGAAGTTCTGAGTTCAAATTCCATCTCAGCCTCTTACTAGTTGTGTGACCTTGAACAAGTCACTTAACATCTCTATGCCTATGAGTTGAACACTTTCAGAAATTAAGCTCCATTCAACTCATCTTAGCTCCATTCAACAATTCTTTAATGTACACTTTGATGTAAAATGCTTGGGGATATGGTGAACATGTAGCTCTTGCAACATGGGAACTTAAGGTTGATTCTACCTGTCTCAATATCTTGGTGATGGGTATGTGTGAGAGAGTTACAGAAATAACACAAATACAATGCAGATTATAATAAAATAATTAATAATGTAGAAGCAAAAATTGGAATGGGGTCTTAGAGCTCTGAGTGGTCGCATCTATTTGGCATAGTTGTGAGACTGGTCAGAGAAAGCTATCTGGAGGAGGTGGCATTTGATTTGGAACTTGTAGAATGATTAGGCATTATCCAAGTACAGATAGTGCAAGAGGGCACATTAGGTGGGGGGAATAGTATGAGCAAAAGTTCAGAGGTGAGTAAGTAAAACAGTGATAAATAATTTTGTGTGTGTGTGTGTGTATGTGTGTGTGTGTGTGTGTTGGGGCTGAGGATGACAAAATATGTAGAGAATGCTTCATAGGCATCTGTGGTTTGGTTTATTGTCATCCAGTCTGGCTGGACCATGTATGCATGTGTGCTATCTGTATGAGGATAGAAGGAATATGATGCTAGAAATATAGGCTGAGACCATAAATGTGAATCATTATGGAGACCAGGTTGAGGAGTTTGTACTTTATTGTTTTTGTAATTGAATGTTGTTTAAGGTTTTTGAACAGGAGAGTGACATAATGGGAGTACCTTATGATGACTGATCTGGGGTTACTGGGGAAGATGCAGGGAAGGGGAGAGAAATGGGAAAATGGAAGATCAGGTAGGAGCATACTAAGCAAAGGAAGCAATCATAAGCAAGAACGCCTTAACTATGATGATGGCAGTAGGAATTAATGAAATCCTATACATATATGTGTATTTATACATCTAAATAACACAACGCATGGGTTTAAAAATGTATTTCACAAGTACAAGGAAAAGAAAGTATAACTAAGCTACAGTTTTTGTGACAACGTGAGTGCTTTAGTAGCCTGAAATGTCAATATGCATCAACACTGTGATGTGGCAACTGCCCCAAAGATGATGCAATTGGAGTCTGTATTTAGTAGTATAATGTCCCTAAATGGGGTGATAGTCCCACCATACTCCATCCTGGCCAGATTATATCTGGAGTGTTACATTTACTTCTGGGCACCACATTTCAGGAAGAAAATTAACAACTAGCAGAGAATCCAGAGGAGGAGGGCTGTGATGGTGTGGATTCTTCAAACCATGCCATATATGAATTTAGTTGCAGTAACTGTTGCTGCTTAGCCTGGAAAAAAATAATTATAGCAGCACAATCATTTTCTTCAAGAGTTTGAAGCTGTCATGAAGAAGAAGGATGAGGTTTGTTCTGCCTTGCCACAGAGGGTAAAGTAGAGGTGAGCTGGACCTAGAGTTAGAAGAAACCTACGTTCAGGTCCTATCTCCAACACTAACTCCATGACCCTTGGCAAGTTTCAACTCTATTGAGCTTCAGTTTCCTCATTTATAACATGGGGATAACAGCAATTGAGCTATCTACTGTACCTCACAGGCCTCTGTGAAGAAATGACTTTGTAAACCTGAAGACAGAATTTAAGCACAAGCTTTTATTTCTACATTCTATTATGACTCTAGAATCTCAGAATCTTCCAGTTGGAGGGGATTCTAGAGCTTATTGTGTTTAACTCCAAACTGAAACATGCATTTTTTTCCATAGTCCCCTTTATAACAGTACCTAGAACAATGTCTTGCACATATTAGGCACTTAAAATGTCTGTTGAATAAAATTGAACTAAGAATACTGGGGAGATTTTGCACAAAAGCCAATTCCTTCTTTATGTAAAGAAATTCTTTCATATAATTAGAGCTTTCACAAAATGAAATCAGGTGCCTTAGGAGATAGTAGATGTATATTCAATAGAGATTTTAAAGAGAAGACTAGGTAGCCACTTACTGGAGTAATTTAGAAGAGTGTATTACTGTACAAGTAAGGGTCTTTCAACACTGAGAGCTTAAAATTCCATGAGAGAAAGGATTCAAGGGACATTGACAGTATACTTAGACTTATCATAAAAGATGATTTTTGTTAGGTATGAGAGATAACTCTAAGACTTTAAGAGTGATTATCTGGGAGAATGATGATGCCATTAAAAAAGTACAAGGTTATTATTAGGGAAAACAAGTGGGTATATGGGCAAAATTATGAGTTTGTTTTTGTTATGTTAAATCTTAGGTTCTAAAAGAACATTCATTCAACTAATTTCAATTCACTATAATTCAAAACTAATTCAATTCCATGTGTATTTAGAAAGTTCAAAACAGTATTCTAGGCAATGGATATACAAAGAGGAAAATGAAAAAAAAACAGTTTTTACTCTCAAGGAACTCTGATTATTATATTCTGGGAATAGATATGCACAGATAAGTGAAAATAAAATAAAACCAGGAGTGCTAGAGTACTAACCACCAAGTGGATCAGAAAAGGTGTCTTATTGGTTATTATATCTGAGTTGATTTGTGAAATAAACTAAAAATTCTAAAAAAGTGGGGAAGACAAAAAAGTCATAGGAGACAACTTGTGAAAAGCACACACAAAAAAGGAATGCCATGTTCAGAGAACAGCATGGAGCCTGAAGGAGAGTAATGTGGAATGCTTGAAAGTTAAGCTAGATTCACATTGGAGTTTTATATAGCAACTCAGGGGCTTATATTTTAATCCTAATAGCAATAGGGAGATTTCTGAGGAGGGAAGTGACCTAGTCAGACATGTGCATTAGGAAGATTATTTTGTCAACTGTGTAGAGGATAAATTAGAAAGGTGTGGGGGGAGGAAAACTAGGAAAATCAACCAGAAGGCAATTGTAATAGTCCACACAAGTCCTAGAAGTAGTTTGGTGACAATGTGAGTAGTAAGAATGAGATATATGTGAAATATATTGTTGGGGGAGAAGACAAGAATTATAAACCAATCAGATATAGGTAGTGGTGTGGTGACATTGATAGAAGAATTAAGGATGACAATAAGATGGTGAATTTTGGTGACCAGATGGGTGATGATGCTCTCAACTGAAACAAGCAAGTTTGGAGGAAAATGAGTTCATGGGTAAACTTATGGGGAACAATAATAATTTCTGTTTCTGCACCTGTTCATTCAGTTAAATAGATAAAAAAGGAGATTGGAAATTTAGGACTAGAATGTTAGAGGCAGAAAAAGTATGGCTATATCATTTTGTAATACATCTACATAGAAGAAACCTGGAAAAGGAGCAATAACCAGTAGAGACAAAAACAATGCAGGTACATGAGAGAAGGAGATAATTGCCCGAAGAAAATGATGAATAATATTGAAATGAATGAGAATAAAAGCACAGATGAAATTGTCAAGTGACCAAGCATAGAAAGGGGAAGAAAAAGAGTGTTGAGTTCAGAGCTAGCACTTTCCTAGCAACTTCCCTGGGCTTCAACTTCCTCTCCCCAGACAATCAGATTGGTTCCATTTTCTTGTTTGAGAGGTATAAAAACATCCTGCTGCACATAATCTGGGCCTTTCAAACTTGGTGGATTCATGAGATCATTAGACTTACCAAATGAGGATGACTTACTCACCAGATGAGTAAATGAGCATGATTATGTCCAGAGAAGCTGTGTACCACTATATCTCCCCTTTTGCATATTTATACTGCTTAGGGCAAAGTAAACCTTATTTGTAAAATGTCCAATGACTTACGAATGCCTGAATTCTTCCAATGTCAAGTCTGAAGTAGAAGGGTGATGAATTTAGGATTGTACCTACAACATGGGGTGCCTTAAAAATGTTATCATTACAGAAAGTTTGAAGATATGTGCATTAAAAAAAGATAAGAATTCATTTCATAGAATTTTCCAGGTGAAATATAGCCAAAAGGCAGAGTCAAGATGGCTGTGTAGAAACAGGAGAACCCTGCAAGCTCCCCATGTAACCACCTCAAATAACTATAAAATATGATTCTAAAAAAATTTTAGAGCTCCAGAATCCACAAAAATCACAGAGTAACAAAGCTCCCACTGAAGGCAGCCCAGCAGGTGGTCACCCCAGTGTGCTGGGAGCTGAGCCCAGCTCCATGAGTTTTCAGCACAAGGGAGTCCAGGAGAAGCCACAGCTGGAGCGTTCAGGAGAGTGGATCATCAGCAGCTGTGGTGATTTCCAGAATCAGCAACCCATGAGAGCCAAGGACAAAGGGTAAAGGTGAGTGGAACTTGGCTAAATTTGTGGGAGAGTGTCTGGCCAAACTGCCCCCAGAGTTAGAAGCAGTCTGAAGGGGCAGCCCTGCATGTGGCTGCTTCAGAAGCTCCCAGCCTGCAGATTGCAGGGGGGCCAAGTGATCATTCAGAGATTAAGTGCTCTTGCCTTGAGCTGCCTGGATCTGATTACAGTCTTGGGTGGTGGTTCTGATGTGTGCTTTCAGTGAGTGTATTGGTAATGGAATTTGGAGATGCCTCTGTATTGGCTTGGTTTTTGGGTTGAGTGAATCCCACTTGTGGGATGGACTTTTTGACATGAAAAGAGAGGGCTGAACTGGGAGGAGCCGTGAATTGGGAGAGAGGCCCAAGCCTAGAGAAGGCCAGAAGGACTTTGGGAGAGCAGTATCCAGTATTGTAGAGCCTGAGTTGCTGAGAGAAAGACTGCTGAGAGCCCATTGGAGCTGCCACCTGGAACTGCCACCTGCAACTGCCAACGGCTGAGGAGGCATGGCTGTGATGCTGGTATTTTGTCTGTCTGTTTTGATGTTGTTTTGCCAAATTCATCAGATAGTGAAGGACAGTGCTGCTGTTGTAGAGGTCCTGGAACCTGCCTGTTAGTTCAGAAGCCCTGAAGGAGGATTTTCTTGTGGTATTTGTATAGAAATCCTGGAAGAGGGCCTTGCTGATGTTTTCAGGGGTTCTGGGACTGTTCTACAGGCAGAGAGTGACTTGATGAGGACACTGGCTATGGCTTTGTTGAGCCTTGTCTCCCCAGGAACTGAGATTGCTGAGGGCTTGCCTCGAGTGAAGATGAAAGAAGGACCTTTCCTTGGATATTCATGGCTGAGCTTAACCTTGTAACTTAAGGGTGGATGGCCTTTTGTGCTCTCCTGCCCCTTTTGAGATTCAGGGGTGGGAAGCCATTGAGTGATTGACCAAATGAATGTACTTTGTTTATGGTTGGAGACTAATCTTCATTTGAGAAGAAATGAATGTACTGTCTAGGGGTGGAGTAGTACCTGGATTGAATTGGGAACTTGCTAAAGGAACAAGTTATACCGTAATTTGACTTTTTCTGTTCTGTGAATGTTTGCTGAATAAATGGGGTTTACTATGCTGGTAATCCGAACCTTAGAAGTTGCCTTTGCTTGGCATTGCAGTGAGCCAAAGCTGGTGGGGGGCTGCAGAAACAGCGGCCTCATAATAGCTCCAGCACTTTTAAAAACCTGAGTGATCTGGGACAGAGCTCTCTTCTCTTAAAGCAGAGTTCTATGGAACCCAAAAGCCATGTAATTGACTGGCAACATGAGCATGCAAAGGAAGCAAAGCAAGCCCAGCAATCCAAGTTTTGATTCCTTTTTTGGGGACAAAAAGGACAAAAGCATGGAATGGGAAGAAGACAAAACAGTCAGAACACACACACCAAAAGCTTCCAAGAAAAATACAAACTGGATACAGGCAACAGAGGAGCTTAAGAAGGATTTTGAAAACCAAATAAGAGAAGTGGAGGAAAAATTGGGGAGAGAAATGAGAATGATGCAAGAAAATCATGATAAGAGAGTCAACAACCTGAATGAAGAAAATAAAACCTTAAAAAATAGATTAACTCAAATGGCAAAGGAGGCCCAAAAAGCCAATGAGGAGAAGAATGCCTTAAAAAGTAGAATTTGCCAGATGGAAAAAGAATTTGAAAAGCTCTCTGAAGAGAATAATTCTTTCACAATTAGAGTGGATCAAATGGAAGCAATGACTTTATGAGAAATCAAGATATTATTAAACAAATCCAAACAAATGAAAAAATAAAAGGCAATATGAAAAAATTGAAAAAAATCACTGAACTGGAAAATAGATCCCGGAGAGACAATTTAAAAATTATTGGACTACCTGAAAGCCATGATCAGAAAAAGAACCTAGAAATCATCCTTCAAGAATTTCTCAAGGAAAATTGCCCTGATATTTTAGAAATGGAGGGCAAAATAGAACTTGAAAGAATTCATCATTCACCTCTTGAAAAAGATCCCAAAAAGAAAACTCCTAGGAATGTTGTAGCCGGGTTCTGGAGTTCCCAGATCAAGGAAAAATATTACAAGCTGCTAAGAAGAAACAATTTGAATGCTGTGGAAACACAATCAGGATAACACAGGATCTACTAGCTTCTACATTAAGGGACCGTAGGTCCTGGAAAATGATATTCCAGAGATCAAGGGAGCTACAATTAAAACAAAGAATCACTTACCCAGCAAAACTGAGTATAATGTTTCAGGGGAAAATATGATCATTCAATGAGATGGAGGACTTTCAAGCATTCTTGAGGAAAAAACCAGAACCAAATAGAAAATCTGACACTCAAATACAAGAGGCACGAGAAAGTAAACATGGAAAAGAAATCATAAGGAACTTATCGAAGTTGAACTATTTACATGCCAACATGGGAAAATGAGAATTGTAACTTGTGAAACTTTTCTCAGTATGAAGATAGGTAAAGGGAATGTATGTATGTGTGTGTGTGTGTGTGTGTGTGTGTACACATAAACATATATATATACATATGTATGTATGTATATGTATACATTTGTCTATTAGGAGGGTACATATGCATATGAATACATATGTGAGTGTATGTGTTTATGTGTACATAGACAGAAGGCACAGGATCAATTGAATAGGAAGGTATGATATTTTAAAAGGTGTAATTAAGGGGTGGGAGAGGAATAGAATGAGAAGAGACAGGGAGAGACAGAATGGGCTTAATTATCTCATATAGAAGAGGCAAGGAATAACTGTTACAATTAAGAGGAAGAACAGGAAGGTGAAAAAGGGAATGGATCCACCTAACTCTCATTCAATTGGCATAAGGAGGGAATGATATACACTTTAAATTGGGTATCTTGCCCTGCAGGAGAGTAGAGGGGAAGGGGATGAGAGGGGGGATGATGGAGGGGAGGGCAGGTTGGGGGGGAGGGTTGTTGTAATAGTAATCTGTTTAGCAGGATACTTAGCACTTAGTACTAAGTGCTAAGTGTGGAAGGGGCAAACCCTGTCCCATTGTTGAGAAGGCATGAACTCCCCTGTTGATGTGGAAGAAGGGGATTGGCTGAGGTGTGTATATAAGCAAGAATTCCA
>JAQQSU010004285.1:0-14122 GCA_028627135.1 Pseudochirops cupreus
GATTGCTGACTCTCTTTTCATGATTTTCTTGCAACATTCTTATTTCTCTTCCCAATTTTTCTTCCACTTCTCTTATTTGGTTTTGAAAATCCTTCTTCAGCTCATCCCTAGCTTTAAGGCAATCTTCATGTTTATTGGAAGCCCCTGGTGGGGGCATCCTGGCTGCACTCTCCTCCTCCCTCTCTTTGCCATGATCTTTCTTTTCCCCAAAGAAGGAATATAGGGTTTGGTTGCTGTTCTTACTTTGCTTCTTATGCTTATTCTTACTCATGGTTGGTCAGTCTGTGATTTTTTTTTTTAATCTCTGTGGGGCTCTGCTTCCAGAAGGGAAAGCTCTGTCCCAAATCGCTGGGGTCCTCCCACTGCCATAGCTCTCAGGAAGATGCTGGGTCCCTTCCTACCTACTTCCGACTCACTGGATAATGAAGACTCCAAGACCAAAAGAGCTTGTGGCCTCTGAACAATTGCTTAGTCCCCCTGCTGTCTGCAGGCTGAGGGCACAGAAACTGCAATGTGGAGGCGGGTGCAAAACCTCTGCCTTTCGCTTTTCTGCCCTGGAGGCCTTTCGGCTGGATGCTTTTCTCCCCCGATTTTGCAAGTCCCACTGACCTAGTTCTGAATGCTGCTCGCAGCTGCCGCTAATCCGAGGCTCCTCCACTCC
Organism: Pseudochirops cupreus; assembly: GCA_028627135.1. NCBI lineage: Eukaryota > Metazoa > Chordata > Mammalia > Diprotodontia > Pseudocheiridae > Pseudochirops > Pseudochirops cupreus. The sequence goes on from JAQQSU010004285.1 coordinate 662, forward strand.
TCCGCTCCTCACGTCCAGCCGCCCCCGGGGCTCAGCCAGGGCTTCAGGCCAGGCTGGTTTCGGTTCGCAGTGCTGATATGGTTCCTTGTGGCCTAGCTGACTTTAGTGGAAAGTATATTTGTGTATGTTTTGGAGTTCTAGGATTAGTTTAGAGTCATATTTTATGGGAATTTTGGGGTGGCTATGTGAGAGCTGCAATATGTTGCAGCTCCTATGCCGCCATCTTGGCTCCGCCCCCCCCCTTTCTGTGAACCTTATCTTGCTTCACCCCAGTTATCTGTAAAGTGGGATGATATAGTTATATATGCTCCATAAGTAGTTATAGAGCCACTTCTTCAATATTTAAACAACCTATGATCTTAATAACAACACAGATAGCAATTCTTCAGTTGCTTAGTAGAAAAATGTTTCAGGTTGACAAAAAAAAAATTCATCACTGTGGCCAAGATATCAGGCATAACTTCTTTGAATTTAGCTAGACTGGTTCTTGGAGTACAGATATACAATCTATATATACGTAATCTGTAAAACAGTATTGACTTGTACTCTAGAACCACATTCATGTAAAACTGAACTAGATTGCAAGCAGGGACAATGAACAATTTCGTCTTTGTATTCCCAAATGCCTAGCATAGAGCCTCGTACAGAATATGTAAGTAATAAATGTTTGTTGAATGATTAATGGATGAATGAATGAATGAATGCATGAGGTTAGGTGGTACAGTAGATAGAGCGGTGAGCTTGGATTGAGAAAGACATGAATTCAAATCCTGCCCCAGACACTTAACTAGATCTATTCAAGGGATTACCAATAAAGAGGGTTAGGGGTGCTCTGGAGACCCCAAAATAACAACAAGCCAGGTCCTGCCAAAAGAATTTGACTCAAGTCTTCTCTCAGCCCAAGAAAAGCAAAGTTTATTGAAAGTTCTCCATATTGGGTAGACTCTTAAGGAGCCTCAGTATCTGTGACACTTGCATTGGGCAAGCAGGCCAGAGCAAGCCTGACACAGAGTAAGTCTGTGATAGGTCATTCTATGGTGCTCTCACCGAGCATGGAGGGAAGATAGGATCATATATACAGAAAGGTTGTAGGAATCTAGTAGTGGTCTAGAGGAGGAGTTTGGGGAGGGTCTTCAGGAGGAGTCAGATGAGGTCAGACTCCAGTAATGAGTGATTTAGGGTGGGAAGTTGCTTGAGGCTACCTGGAGGGCTAGGCCAGTTCAAGGGTGGGAAAGGAGGATCAAGGATGGGAAACAGTTGGACAAGAGGGCTAGCTAAAGGGTTGAGCCACAATGAAAGGCCCATGGCCTCAGGCAAATGCCTTATGCGGGAAGATTCAAGGAGAGCTCAAGGGGCTCCCAGAGCCTGCACCTCATCACTATGACACAGGGAAAATAACTGTTTCTGCTTCCTTATCTTCAAAATGAGAAGGGTTGGACTTAGTGGCCTCTTGGGTACCTTCCAGCCTTAAATCTATGATATTATGAATAAATACATCTAACTTATTCCTTTCTTACCCTCCCTCCAGTAGAGTAGGTAGCATAAAATGGCCAACATTTAATGGTTTTGCCTTTATCTAGTTGCTCTACTACACTTTTCCCTCTCTAATGAAGCACTTCTGGGTTCATAATTAAGAAAGTTAACTTCTGCTGATCTACTTATAGACGCAGGTAATCTTGTCTTGCATTTCGTAGGCATTCAACAAATGTCTGATGATTGATTGACATACTCAAAACACTTGAGTGCCTCAAAAAAAAAAACCTCTGGCTTTATTTTGTAAGTGCCTCTTGTAAACAAGGTTATCATATAAATATAAAAATAAAATAAATGTGGAGGACATTAGAGACTGTCTGGTCCAACACTCAATTTTCCGTAAACTGAGACACATCCAAGGACAATGAGTTAGTAGAAGAAGACCCAAATTTCTTGATTTCACCTCTAGGTTTTTTTCCACTTCTGTTAGGGAGCATCCTAACAATTCTCTGCTGGCCCATCTTATAGAGATAAACCACCTCCATATAGGAATTACTCGAGAAAACTATTCCTAGCAATAGAGGTTAGAGATTGGATTAAGAGAGTTAAGAGTTGGGGCGGCTAGGTGGCACAGTGAATAGAGTACCGGCTCTGGAGTCAGGAGGACCTGAGTTTAAATCTGGCTTCAGATACTTGACACACTTACTAACTGTGTTACTTTGGGCACGTCACTTAACCCCAACTGCCCTCCAAAAAGCGCAAAAAAAAAAAAGAGAGAGAGAGAGAGAGTTAAGAGTTAAATCACATTTTCAGACCAGAAGCAAACTTTGGCACCTCTATTATTTGCATGATCTCATGACCATCTGTATAGGCAAGAGTTTCTTGGAAGTCCAGCCAAAGCCTTGAAGAGCAGGCTCTTTTCTCTAAGAGAACAGACTTAAAATTGGCCATGAGATAAGTCATGTTTTCTTCTCTTTCCTTTTTTCCCTCTTTTGCCCCTCAAATAATTACAGTGACCAGAAATTTCAAAGCATAAACATGGTAGTGGAAGTCACAGAAAACACATTGCTCTCCCAATTGATTGCCACTTTGGAACCCAAGAAAGGTGAGGCAGTATTTCAGTCACACGTTAGAGATGGGACTTTTCCTAGACAAAAAGAGAAAGAAAGCAGGGCAATAATCTTTGAAGTTGCCATAGCACAACTCCAATTTGGATGCAGTCTTGAGCACTGCTACATTCATCTCATCTGCAGCCAGCTGTAAAAAAAAAACAAAACAAAAAAACTGTGTGTGTGTGTTTGTGTGTGTGTGTGTGTGTGTGTATGTGTGTATATATAAAATAGGTTTCATTTCAATGTGTATATTTTGTGAATGGCCTTTTCATCTCCTTCTTGTGCATGCTAATTTACCACATACTAACTAATTTGGAGAAAGGCCTATGTCATCTAATATAGAAATTAAATGAGTAAGAGAAATTGTTACGTTTCTTTACTTTTAAAACTCCTGGAATTCAGAGAAATAGGTCTTATTCAAATGGGTGAGTAGTGAGTAGTCCAGCGGTTCTCAACCTGTGGGTCATGACCCCTTTGGGTGTCGAATGACCCTTTCACAGGGGTCACCTAAGACCATCAGAAAACATATATTTCCAATGGTCTTAGGAACCAAGACACCACTCCTCTGTTCATCTCCAGGCGGGTCCGCCCACATGCAGATACGCCCACATACGAGTATTAAAGGGTAGCAGCATTAGGAAGGTTGAGAACCACTGGAGTACCAACTGACCATTCTATCACACTATTTCTGATGGGTTTTGACTTAAATAATAAGGCATCTTAGGAAAATGTGATAGTATTTGTATACTCATAGCATGCTTGATATCAAAATAACAAATGAAGATGACAATTATGGTGGATGCTTTTTGGACATTTCTTCATTTTCCTCTGGGAAAGGTTTCTGATTCTCAGGATTTTCTCCACCATCCCAGTGCAGTTTGGAATTTTACTCTACTCTTGCAACTTTCTTATCCTGGACACTCATTCCAATGGCTGGTGCTTCTTCCTCTGATTGTGAGGTTCTTTTCAGAACCTCCATATTCAAGAAAGGGCCCTGGGCAGCCAGGCTTACTCCTTCACTCCCCTACTCCTGCTTTTGATTCTATGCCTATTCATATCCTTTGACTACTTATCTGTTGGGAGAAATGGGTCTATTAATTATAGTAATAGCTAACTTTTATATAGTGCTTACCACATGCCAGGCATTTTACTAAGCGCTTTACACTTACGAGCTTTATCTCATTTGATCCTTTCAACAACTCTAGGAAGTAAGTGTTACTGTTTCCATTTTCCAGATGAGGGAACTGAGGTAAACAGAAGTGACTTGCTCAAGGTCACATAGCTAGTAAGTATCTGAGACTTTGAACTCCAGTATTCCTGACTCCAGGTTCTGGGCTCTATCCGCTGTGCCACCAGTTAAGATTTTATTTAAATTTTTTTAATGGAAAATTAGAATTTTTGAATAAAAAATTTTGAATTGTCAGTAATTTTCCTTCTGTGATTTGTCCTGCTCTGATTTAGGTATTAGTACTACATTTGTCTGGGGAAAGGATTCTAGCAGGGTGGTTTCTTTTTCAATTTTTGAGAATAAAATGTGTAACATGGGTACTAATTGTTCTTTACAAGTCTGATTAGATTCTCCTGTGAATTCCTCAGGACCAGGATTTGTTTTTCTTTGGTAATTCCTTTGCATATGGTTTTATTTCTTTTTCTGAGATTGGATTATTTAATATTGATATTCTGTCAGTTTGAGTAACCTATATTTTTTTAAAGGAATTCCTCTATTTCTTTTATGATATCAGTTTTGGTAGCATATAACTCTGCAAAATAAGTTTTGATATTTTTTTATTTTCTTGCTTGATAATTTTTATAACTATTTTGTGATTTTTCCCTTACTTGTTTGCTACTCTATTTTCTTCTCTCTTCTTTTTAATCATATTGGCTAAAGGTTTATCAATTTCATTAGTCTTTACAAAGAACTAGCTTTTTGTTATATTTATCATTTCCATAGTTAGTTTGAGTTTTTTTGGTGTGGGTTCTAGTTGATTTCTGCTCTAATTTTTAATATCTCTTATTTTGTGTTTATTGCAGGCTTGTTTATTTTTTGCACTCAATATGTGACCACTGAACAAACTGTATACACAAAATTAAATAAACTATATTGACAGGAAACAACAGGTCAGACCTTCAAGTAGTTAGAGCAAAGGTCAAAATCAATATGAAGATCTTAGTAAAGCTAAAAAAGAGATGTGGTGTGCAATGACCAAGACTGAACCCAATCTCTTTAAACAAAATTGTTGACTCTGAAAAATAAAGACATTACTCTGATGATCACCATTTTCAGAAAAATGTAATCAATATAAAATGGTCACCACAATAAGGATGCCAAGAGAGAATAGAATCTGTGGATATATTACAATATGCATTAGTAAGAAGAATACCCACAACTATAAAATAAATATTTTAGTGTTTGAGGGGAGTGTTTGAATTTTTAAGATAGCTGCAGGTTTTGATTGAATTAGATACAAGAATGAGATAGTGTAATACAGTAGAAAGAGTGCTGGATTCAGACCCAGAGATGATACTCACTAGCTGTGTGATGCTCAGTGAATCATTTAACCTCTTTAGATTTCACTCTTCTCATTTATAAAATAAGCGTAGAATGGAACTGAATGATCTCTCATATCTCTTAACATAAGGTTTAGTGTATGTTATAAAGACTACATTGTACCCTAAATAAATGCACATGGGGAAAACACCCCCCTACCAACATGTAAACTCCTGTTTATTTAGTTTATGTTTGGCAAAGGTTCAGATTAATTTGAATGTCACCTTATCCTCTACATGGTATAACTTCTCAGTCTGTTCTGTAATATTCTTTTAATTCACATACAGAATTTTCTTTGAAGTCAAAGTATGCTCTAGACTAGAGGAGGCCAAGGTAGATTGTACCCAGGTCCAATGGTGTCAGGCTTTTCTTAGATACTTCATTGTATACTATTTTATTTGCAATCAGAAAGAAGAGTTTGCCATCATTCTCTTATTTTTCTGTGTTTCAGTGGATAAGATACATTGACAAAGCCACAATTTAAAAATTATTATAAAATCACTATGAACTTTTTTTTAAGAAAAAAGGACAACAATGTGCTCTTATTGTGCTAGATTAGGGATTCACATGAGAACTGTAGTTTTATGGCATTTTTAATATTCATTTAAATTATTTTTCCTGGTATTTCTATTCAAGATTACAGAGAAGTAAACCAAATGACCTAATTCTGCCTTTTACAACCAAAGAAATGAGACTTGGGTTTCCTATGTAATCAGTGATAAATTGAGACATGAATCCTAGACTACTCCTAATCTTTTTTTCCCCATTACTTCTTCTGTCCCAATTTTTATTTCTAAGAACAATGCTCCATTATCCTTCCCAAGTTTAGAATACTGGGCTTTACAGATTTAGACATCTACCCATGATCTCTTTATTCTGTAATCCTTTTGACAGCAGCCATGAATAAAGAAAAAGCTCTGACCAATTTGTTCTCATGTTCAGATAAAGAATACAGAAATAGTCTACACAGTCTGGGAAATAAAATCAGAACTCATGAGAAAACTCCAGTAAAAATGAGTCTGGAAACAACCTCTGTTCTGAATTGTTTTGCTCCTGAAAGACTTTGTGGATACGATTAAATAGACCAGTGAAAAGAGACACCAGAAATTCTCTGACTTTGCCTTCTTTTGATTGCAGTACCTGTTCTTTCAGTGAACTGCTAGGGTTAAAGATGGTTGAGGTTCAGCGTACAATAAGGAATGATTCAAATTTACATAATTTATTGTAACTGAAACACTTAAAAGTTTTTTTTTGTTATTATTTTGGTTATTGAAACCTAGTTTGTTTCTAAACATATAAATTATTTGAAATGGATTTGCAGTTTTTTCTTTAAAGTTTGCAGTCAAACATGGTCCCCCTTTGTCATTCCAGATGACTAGTTTCAACGATTTCTTCTCAATGATGATTTTAGAACGGTAAGTTATCAGTTCCAATAAAGATGGAAAGGTATATTGATTTTGATAGCTAAAAGAAATCATACCCAAGAAAGGAAAGCCTTCTCCCATTCCTGAGTACACATTTATGTCCCTTCTCTGCTCTAATCTGTATTTATTTTCTCATTCTCTAATCATTATACATTTAAGGGGTGGGACCAGAGAAACCGAAATAATGGGAGTGGCAATTTTGTAAAGTTTTTAAATGATATGCGGTCTTCTTATAAGTAGGGTTATCATGAAGCTCTCAATGGTGTCTTTTGACTGAATAAAATTTGATATTTACAATAGTTTAAGTCATGGTCCTATCCAAAGACAATGCTTACAAAAGACATTGTCTGGTAGGCATATATAACACAGAATTTGTCTTCAGTTTTCCTCTCAAATATTAATCTTTTTGGTGCAGCTAGGTGGCGCTGTGGATAAAGCACTGACTGGCCTCAGGAGGACCTGAGCTCAAATCCAGCCTCACACTTACTAGCTATGGAACCCTGGGTGAGTCACTTAACTCTGTTTGCCTCAGTTTCCTCATCTGTAAAATGAGCTGGAGAAAGAAGTAGCAAATCACTCCAGTGTCTTTGGCAAGAAAACCCCCAATGGGGTCATGAAGAGTTGGACATGACTGAAATGACTCAACAACTACAACAAAATTAATCCCGCTGCCACTCCTATCATATCACACAAGTGAAGGGAAGAGAGTTTGAGGAAGTAAGGTGTCATCAACAGTGGCAAATGCTACAATTTTATGACTAATTCCATTATTGTCTTAATAACTATCCACTTTAGTATAAAATTCAATGTAAACTGACTTCATCTAGATTCTAGAACATTTATCCGAAGATATATAGGTGATATTATGCTAGAAAAATCCCAATAAATAATAACTCTGTTCTGTACTTACTTTCCAAGAACTAAGAAAAATTCCTTTCTACCTACCACTTCAGGATTCTAGGCTAACCCTGAAAGAGTTGGAGTGATTCTTCTCTAATGTTATCAGCTCTAGCTTCCTTTCCTGTATGTTCACTACTCTGTTAAGCACTAGGGATTAACACATCCATTCCATTTAACCAATTAACATCAATTAGTTTTTACAAAGGCATATTACTTCAAAGGTGTATTGGTATAGAACTCTAGAATTCTAGAACAACCCCAAAAGGATTCAGTATAGCACACAGTGACACAGTAAATAATTGTTGAGCTTTCACTTACTAGATGTTATGGAACCATTTTTCCTATGTCATTGTCAGAACAGTCTTGAGGTGAGTCCAAAGGACAGAATTATAGAAAGATGCCAGATAAGGATTTTTTTTTAAATGGGAAGATAAAGTAGGTAGTTCACTTCTTGGTGTGATTTGAGGAAGTCCCCAAGAGAGTTTCCCTACTTACTCATCATATTGCATGGAATTCTAGCATTAGAGATTAATTTCTTTTCCTTTAGAGGCAGCAACTCACAGTATCCTTACTAGCTGTGTGACCCTGGGCAAGTCACTTAATTTCTGTCTTCTTTGGTTTCCTCAACTGTAAAATGAGGGTAAAAATAGCACCTATCTCCTTGTTGTTGTGAGGATCAAGTAATATAATATTTGCAAAGTACTTAGCAGAATACCCAGCCTATAGTAGGTGCTTAACCGATGTGTATTTCTTCCCTCCCTTCCTATTTTAAATCTCTTCTACAACATTCCAAACATGGTCACTCAGTCCCCACTAGAGACCTCTAGTAATACCCCAGCAGGTATAACACTAAAGCAGCCCACTATTCTTTGGGACTGTCCTAAGTGTACTCGGTATTTATTTGGAATGTCTCCATTAACTCCCATTATGAGAGAAAATTTGAGGCAAATCACTGGAGATCGCCAAATTGGACTACTTTGCCTTCTTTTCTCCTTTTGTGCCTCATGCTATTTCTCCACTCCATTGAACCATCAAATCCCCATCTATCTTTTAAAACTTATTCTAATTTTCTCCTACAAAGCCTCCCCTCGTAGTCCTAACTGGCAATAATCTTAACCCCGTAGATCTCATATAACAATTTGTTTTCACTTCTCTAATGTACTATTTTAGGATGATAATGATTTGTATATGTGGCATGCCCCCTACAAACCCTATAATAACATAAATGGCACCTCCTGCAAGCTTTACATTTTACCTCTATCTACAGGACCTTGCACACCACAGGCATTTAATTAGCATTTTTTGAATTGAATTGGATCAGTGAATAATTAGGACAAAATATTTATTAAGAACTTACAATGTGCTAGGTCTTCAGATAAGCATTGGAAATACAAAATCAAAGATTAACAAAAAAGTTCCTACCTGCAAGAAGTGCACAGTCTGTTAGAGAGATAAATCACTATTCAGGCAAGGACACACTAAGGAATTTCAAGAAGAGTGTCAGTATTAAGGGGAAGAGGACTTATGAAGAAGAAAGAAAGTCCTGTACTACGCTTTCAAATAAGATAGAGATTTTCCAAGAAACTGACTGCAAGATTCTGTGTCCAGGGAAATATGTATATCCATATAGGTTGTCTATACATATTTTATGAGAGGAATTGGTCAATATCCTGAGCATCTTGCCCACTCCTCTCCAAGGGAGACTAGATTTTCTGCTTTGTGGGAAGCAAAAAAAGGGCTCAAGTCTGGATACTCTTTTCTCTAGGCTCTGATAGGGATATTAGACTAGAATTTTATCTATATCCCTGCCCCCAATATTGCTAGTCCAAGGGAACAATAGATTCAAAATAATGACTTCCTTGATCAGTGGCCCTTAAAAGGGGGCAAAGTAGTCCCAAGCTATATCTACTGGCTTGGCCTCTCCCCAAGAAATGCTGGTTATACAAAAGACTATCACAAATAGTGAATAGCAAGTAAATCTATTTATTCAAATATGATATAACATAGAAACTGAAGAAGATATATAGGTAATATTGTATTAGAAAAATGCCAATAAAGTAATGACTCTATTCTGTACTTACTTTCCAAGAACTAAGAAAGATTCCTTTCTACCTATCACTTCAGGATTCTAGGCTAACCCTGAAAGAGTTGGAGTGATTCTTCTCTAACATTATCAGCTCCAGCCTCTTTTCCTGTATGTTTACTGCTCAGTTAACCACTAGTGATTAACATATCCATTACCCTTAACCAATTAACATCAATTAGCTTTTACAAAGGCATATTACTTCAAAGATGTGTAGGCATAGAAGTATTGGCTTTCCTCCCCCTCCTCCCCACCCCAACACCTGAGGGTCACACTCTCCCTTTTCTTACCACTGCAGTTTCTGGGGAAAGTGGGCTCAGATTTAACATAGTGTCTATACAATACTAGTCCTACTAAGTTTACATGCAGCATTCCTGCTGGATGAATCCTCACCTCAGCTATACTTGGGCTGAGTCTCAAAGATCATTTCTGGGGATATCAATGCTGATTGACTGGCTGAAAAACCTGACATGGGCTTTGCTTCTGGATTTCTTTATGAGACATTCTTCTAATCTTTTGAAATGTACAAGATCATAATAGCCAATCTCTTTCATCTAAACTTGGAAAAAAAAATTGCAAAGGTAGAATTTCATATTCTCAAGCTGGATTTGGCATTGGATATAGACTGAGATTTCTCCCCTGGATGCATAGTCTCAATTTGCAACAAAGCCAGCAAGGCAGGAGTCACTCTAAAAAGGGACAGACCAGACTGACTATTGTATTTTTGATACCCAATTATTGGTCATAGCCAATCAAGGAGGTTCCCTTTTATCACATGGTTAGCTGACCCTGTTACAGAATATCTGTACCTGCTCTAAATCTCTCCAAGGCATCTCCATTATGCATCACCGTGACTTTCCAGAATCAGGCTCCCCAATTTCTTCTACAGGCTCCCTACTTCCTTCCATATAGGACATTATGAGCAGAGCATGCATGCTTACTGGTATCTTCCTCTCCCCCTCCATTACACAAAAGAGTTAATGAGCTCTTTTTGGGGGGAGAGGTACAAGATATTAGCTCAAAGTGAGTGAAAGAGAGATTTCACCTGATCTCACTCAAGGAAAAAAAAAAATCTCTCTCTGAAACTAATTTCCAGCTTTCCTCCCTACAGGAGACTATTTGTCTCACTTATTGAGGAGCTAGTTTCCCCTATTTAATCATCTGTAGTTTCCAGAGTTTTTCACTATTCTCTGACATCAATCCAATGCTCCCTGGAAAAAGCTCCATTGACTCCAACCCTCACACAGTCCTGCAACATTACATCAGCATTTTTTCAACCAATTGGGATTTTCTCTGCATAAGCAGTGACTTATAAAGCTCCCCAGACTTGGAAGCCCAGGTTACATAAGAACCTGTGCGTTATATGACAATTTAAGCAAGCATGAGATTTGGTTCTAAATAACACCCCTAAATAAGAACCATTTACATCTTAATAAGCCAAATGAGGGAAAATCACATACATAATATTATACCATAATTTTATTTTATTTTATTTTTTTAATTTTCATTGACTTGTTTATTTACTTTTAGTTTACAAGATTCGCTTCCACAATCTCTTGAGTTTCAATTTTTCTCCCCTCCCTGCCTGCCTCTCCCCCCCCCCTCAATAGCAGCATGCAATCAAGTATAGGATCTGCAAATACTTTCACATTGGACATTAGTCTGGTTGTATAGAAGGGTTGTAACCAATGGAGTGAACAATGGGAAAAAAGAAAGAAAACCAAACATGGGAAAGAACACTAGCATGTAGTTTGCTTCAGTCTCCATTTAAACTCTGTTCTTTCTAGATCTTCCTCTGAATGTAGACATCTCCTTCCATCCTGAGACTTGTAAAGTTGTCTTATACTTGTGCGTTGCTGAGAAGAGTCCAGTTTATCAAAGTTTATACCACATATTTTAACAAATTAAGTGGAAAACCAAGTTAAGAGGCAATACTAGATTTGTGATGTAGAAGCAAGAGATGAGTTGAAGGAATTCTGAGTATTCAGTGTAAGCCACACTGAAGAAGATATCTACACTAGTCTCTGGATGGAAAAAGTAGATAAATGACTACACTAGCTTCCTGACCCAGCTTGTAAAATATATCATTAGATACTAATGCATTATAACCCCCTATTATAAGAAGAAAGACTTTTTTTTACTTTGTTTTTGTAGTATTTTAGTTCTAATACCAAATGTTGATTTCATGCTTTTTTGTAATTCTGTGAAAAGCATGGCTGAATTCAAACATCATTCACTCCACGACCCCTGGACCCCTGACAAGTAAAAATAACACTTTCCCTGTAAGACAGCAAGAAATAAATTTTTTCTTGCTTTTGTGATAATAATTAAATAGGAAATAACTCTCCAAGATAGAACCTAGATATAAAATACTACTGTGCAACTTTGGTGACATCTTCTGGCCGAAATGATGAACTTTTTCAATTAAAGAACTAAATCAGCCTGCTCTTGTGAAGAGAGTGCTTGGCTTAGAGTAAATAAAACAACCTCTTATGTTTATGAGCTTTGTGCCCCCAGGGAAATCACTAAACCTCTGTGATTATCTTAGTCAAGTTCTAGAACTGGGGAGATCTCTATCTGATGAAAACACAGTTAGAAAAACATATCTACTCTTAGTATCAATATTCATTTCAACAATTTAATTCAATGATAATTTATTGACCACATAGGTACAAATTATTGTTATCATGGTAGAAGAGAATTTTTAGACATGGCCTTTGTCAAGGAGACAAGATATCCATCCATCCATCAGTCAAACAAACATTGTGTACGTATTATTGGTGCTAAACACTAGGGCAGAGGTGGGAAACTTGCAGCCTCAAAGCCACATGTGGTTCTCAAGGTCTTCAAGTGTAGCCTTTGACTGAATCCAAACTTCACAGAATGAATCCCCTAAGTAAAAGAATTTGCTCTATAAAACCTGGACTCAGAAGTTGAAAAGTTTTCAGGGAGCCAAGATGGCAGTGTAGGAGCAGCAAGAAATCGCAGCTCCAACACCGCCACATCAAATATGCAAAAAATATGACTCTAAAATTCTAGGGCTCTAAAACGCACACAGATATATTTCCTGCTGAAGGCAGCTCAGCTCAAAGCGACCATCTCAGGTCTGAGAGCCGAAACCAGTCCAGCCTGAAACAGGGGCTTTTGCCCGGGGGGCAGCTAGACAAGAGGAGTCCCACCGTGGCTGGAGCTTCAAGAGAACAGATCTACAGCAGCTGCGGCAGCATCCAGAATTATCAAGCCATAAGAAAAAAGGACTAAGGTTAGTGGAACTTGGCTAAAAACCGGGGAAGAAAAGCAGGTCTGCCAAATTGCCTCCAGGGCAAAGAACCTGAGGAAATGGAGGTTCTGCACCCGCCTCCACACTGCTGCTTCAGACCTCCCAGCCTGCAGACTGCAGGGGGGCCAAGTGATTGTTCAGAGGCCAAGTACTCTCGCTTTGAGTGGCCTGGATCCAGATTGTGGTCTTGGGTGGTAGTCCTGGGGTTTTTGTTTTTTTTTTTTCAGTGAGCTGGAGCTGGGGAGGGACCCAGCAGCCTCCTAAAAGCCCTGGCAGCTGGGAAAACCCCATTGATTTGGGACAGAGCTGTCCCCCCCTGGAAGCAGAGTTCCACAAAACTAAAAAAAAAAAAAACATTGAGCGGCAAACATGAATAAGCATAGGAAGCAAAGTAAGAACAGCAACCAAACTCTAGACTCTTTCTTCAGGGAAAAGAAGAAACAAAGCAGGGATTGGGAGGAAGACAACGCAGTCAGAACTCCCACACCAAAAACTTCCAAGAAACGTGAAGATTGCCAAAAAGCTAGAGATCAGCTGAAGAAAGGTTTTGAAAACCAAATGAGAGAAGTGGAAGAAAAATTGGGAAGAGAAATAAGAATGATGCAAGAAAATCATGAAAAGAGAGTCAATAACCTGACTGA
>JAQQSU010004286.1:0-14121 GCA_028627135.1 Pseudochirops cupreus
TTAGTTAAATGAACTGAGACCAATTTTCTGGAGAGGAGAAGACCTACAGTGACATAATAGCTGTCTTCAAGTATTTGAAATGCTGTCATGTAGAAGAAGTACTCACTTATTTTCTTCTTGGCCCTGCAGTGTAGAACTAGGTGTAATGGGTAGAAATTGAAAAGAGGCAAATTTAAGATTGAGAAATACAAAATTTCCTATAGACATATCTCCAGGTGGAATGGGCTACCCAGGAAGGCAGCAGGTTCTTGCTCCCTAGAGATATTTAAGCAAAGCCTAGTTAAATACTTGCTAGTTATGTTGTACCATGGATACTGTTTCAGGTAGAAGTTGGACTAGATGACCTCAAAATATCATTCCAATCCAAGATTCTGTGATTTTGTAAAATAGTCAAAGTTAAACCAAAGATTTCCAACAAAAAGGAAACCTGTTATCACGAATGGAAGGGGGAGCAAATTTAAGGGGAAGATAATAACCTTGTTTTGTGTCATGTTGAGCTTAAGGTGACAAGTGGGAAATCCTGGTGGAGGTGTCCTGTGCATGAGTGAGATTTGGCAGTCATCTGCGTGGAAGACATAGGTGGAATCCCCAAAAAGAAGAAGAGGGGATCAAAAATGGATCCTCTGATTCAGATCATTTGAATAATTATTTAATAAGTACTTACTATATTCCAACCATTGAACTAGTTTCCAGGTAGATAAAAATGAAGATAAAACAAACCTTCTCTTTATGGAAGTTATGTTGTATTGATCAGAAACAACAACTACATAGTGAAGAAAGTACAAAACATATAAAGAAAATTAAGGGGAGGCGAAGGAGCTCTAATAACCTAAAAGGTCTTGAAAAGCCCTCTGTAGGAGGTAACACTTAAAGTGAACCTCAAAGGGAAGTGGGAATTCTAAAAGACAGAGGAGAGACAAAAGAACTTTATGGGTTCTAAATGCATCAAGACAGGACATGGAATGTTGTGTATGGAAAACAGCAAGTGAGCCAATTTTTCTGATCCTTGTTGAAAATCGATGTTTTTAAGTGAGTAAAAGGGCAGTAAAGACAAAAGAGAAGTGTGTAGAAAGATAGGAGAACCAAGAAAATGTGATGTTTCTAATGTGAAAGGAAGATAAAGTATCTAGAAAAAAAGACAGGTACCAGAAAACTCAAGGAGTTTGTAAAATGAAGAGATTTGAGATAGAACATGAAATCTGGTGATTATGAAGCCTTAAGTGACCTTGGAGGGAACTATTTCTCTAAGTGTGTGGTAGAGGCAAAGCCAGACATCAAAGAGTTAAAGAGGATTTGGATAGTGAAGAAATTCATTTTTGCTTCCTCTCAGTATTGCAGAGCAAAGCATTATGAGACATAAAACACTTTTTTTTCCTGTTCTTCTTTGGTCCCTAAGGTAATTTAAGACGAAATGTTCCAGAATATTCAAAACTCCTGATCTTATTTCTTCTTTCATTTTTTTTCTTTCTCAGAGTTCCTGCAAACATATTAAATTGGGCTATTTATTTGATTTTTTGTGGAAAACCCTCACACCTTGTCTCCTCTTGATCATTCATTCTGCTTCAGAAATGATTACCTCACCTTTAAATTTCTCCACACACTACATTTACTTTACTGTCTCTAAATTAGCTTTTTATGAACCAACTCATTAGATTACTAAATCAATAGCTGTCTATTTTTTAAGGGTTTTAACTGTGAATAGGACTTCCTAAGACATAATTAATACTAAAAATAATTTTAACGAGCATATCTGAGGTAAAAAATCTAAACAATGTAAATAGTACAAATGAGAAGTCTAGGAAAACTGTTATGAGAATTTTGAGGAAGGCACTATGAGTTTCCACTTACAACTGAAATAAACCTGAGGTCATAAGGCAGGGAGAAGAGCGTTGAATTTGGAGTGAATGGACCTTGGTTTGAATCCCAGATCTGCTGCTTACCAGAAATTGACTAAGAGAATCATTTCATCTGTCTGGGCCAGTTTCCTTATCTGCAAAAGGCCAAGTTTGGACTAAAGGACCTCTAAGGCCCCTTCTTCTAGATTTTGTATCAAATGGGGTGTTTTTTTTTCTTTCCAAATCCTTTTCATTTTAACTTTAAACATTTTTGTTTCATTAATTGATAGACAGGATATAAGTTCTTTGACTACTGGGACCATTTTATTTCTATCTTTGCATCTCCAACACCTAGCACAGTGTCTGGCACATAGTAGGCATCTGACAAATGCTTGTTGAAGTGAATTGAATGGAATCGAATTGAGCATGGAGGGGAAATAAGGGAGTGAAGTTAGTGAAGTAAGCAAAGGGCTCATGGACACAATATCATCTCAGTTGGACAATGAATGGAAATAGATCTTTAAAGAGAGATATAGAGGTGATTCACTATTTTCATGGGGAGGGGGTAGCAAAGCAAAGTTATGGAGATAAGAGGAAATGAAATTAATGTGGTATGGGGAACAGTACAGGTAGGCTATGATACTAAGTCCATTACAAAGAATTAACATACAATTAGTCTTGAAGGGCAGGTTGGAGGGAAAGCTTGTAGAAGACCTTGAATGCCAGGATCAAGTTTATTTGGTAAAATCTGGTGACTTTTTGAGTACAGGAGCAATACACCTGGAGTAGTACACCAAAGATTTTTGAGTACAGAAGTAACATGAACAGAAAAGAATTAATCAATTAGTATGATTTTTTTAAGGATCTATTATAGGCAATAGGTATTGGAGTTCAAAGACAAAAGGAAACATTAAATCTTTTCATAAGGAAGTTATATTTTAATAGTGCAGCAGTGATTACAGCATTTATACATGTAAGCAGAAATTAAATCACAGCTTTTAGTGCTGAAAGCAACTGTAGAGAAAACCTCACCCAACACCGTCCTTTTACATTTGAGGAAATCAAGGCTCAGAGAGAAGTAATTTACTTATATTATCTTTTTTTTCTTTCAACTTTATTTTTTTTTGTTTATATATTTTTTGTCTTTCTTTTTTTTTTTTGGAGGGGGGAAGGCAGGACAATTGGGTTAAATGACTTGCCCAAGGTCACAAAGGTAGTAATTGTTAGGTGTCTGAGGCCAAATTTGAACTCAGGTCCTCCTGACTCCAGGGCTGGTGCTCTATTCACTGTGCCACCTAGTTGTCCTTATTTATGTATAAATGGATTACAAATTCCTTGGGGGATGGTATATTTTATTTTATTTTTTTTGTGTGTTTATGTCCCTAACATATAGCACAAGACCTTACTCAGAGTGGAGACTTAATAAATGCTTGTCAACTTGAAATGAGCTGAATTAAAGAGCGGGAGGGAGAGAAAGAGAGAGACAATCTTTATGTCTGTGCGTTGAGGAAGTTGGTAGAGAGCAGTACATGATAGGATGCTGAAGATTATGCAACTTGGAAACGGGGAAGCTAGGACCTGAATCCAGGTCTTCTTTCTACAAATGCTAGGCTCTGTTTACTTCTACCATGCTGTGTTCCAGATTTCTTCTGAAACAATGTGAAGGATGAAGAGCAAATGCACTAAAGAGTAAAAGAACAGTTAGAAAACATTACTTAAATGAGAAGAGAAGAAAGTTTGGACCAAGTAGGTACAATAGCAGGAAGCAGACATGCAAAGTATCTCAAAGATAGGAAGAATATACTTTAGAATTTGTGTAAATAAAACAGATGTGACTTTTTAAAAAATAGAAGTATTTTATGTAAATCGATAAAGATAGAATTTTGAGAAAATTTCTACTGTAATCTAACTATAAAGAAAGAGAAATTAATGTATGGATAGTATTCCTAGTTTCCTGCTGGGTATATTTGACATATAATCACAAATTCCTAACTTCAAATTTCAACATGAGGACCAAAATGGGTAGGGAAGAAAATAAAGAAATGGAGATGTAGCTGATGGTGACTTGGCAGAGGTAAAGAGATGTGACCTGATCTAGT
This sequence comes from Pseudochirops cupreus, assembly GCA_028627135.1. NCBI lineage: Eukaryota > Metazoa > Chordata > Mammalia > Diprotodontia > Pseudocheiridae > Pseudochirops > Pseudochirops cupreus. Next base: position 3,935 of record JAQQSU010004286.1, read on the forward strand.
CAATGACTTTATAGAAAGGTGGTTGGGGAAGGACCAAACAAATAAAAGTAAAGAGTTGAATTAGATGTCCTCCAGGTCTTTTCTAGTTATAAACCTCTTATCCTCTTATAGCATGCACATATGTCATGGTTATCACTCTTACTATCTTGCTGGCTGGCTGGCTTATTTTACCCACTTGCACCCTGGGAGTTCTGGCATTCTCTATACCATTGTCATGTGTCTGCGAGTTGAATCATCTGCCCTCTGATGAGGTAAAGGAGGGGGAGGGAAATAAATTACTACTACTTAGTGAGCTGTTCTTTTCATTTTTTATAAAATCAGTCCAAATTTTGATGCCATTAACATTTAAAAATAAAACATTTGTTAATGATATGGTGAAAGCAAGAATAATTATTATATCAGAGATATCCAATATAAGTCAAATGAAAGAAAAATCAATACATCACCATTCAATCATAAATCTGAATCAGATCCTACAACAAATATATGCATTGTCTATCACAGTAAGTGGGCATATGCTTTAAAAAACCTAAAGAGTAAAATGATTAGGAAATCCTGTGAACTTGGAATAACTCACAGTCATGGACTGTAGGCTATGTTGTACTTGGTTCCTACAAGAACAAATGCATAAACCTGCTTTTTTGTTAATTGTTCTGGTTCTCACCATTCTCCTGCTAGGCAAATCTGTTCCTCTTCTACTCTTGACATGATGAAGCAGTGATAAACTCTTTGTAATGCCAAGCAAAGGCAACTTCCAAGGTTCGGATTACCAGCATAGCAAACCCCATTTATTCAGCAAACATTCACAGGACAGAGAAAGTCAAAATACAGTGTAACTTGTTCATTTAGGAAGTAAGTTCTCAATTCAATTGCAAAGTATCAAGGTCTAAGTGTCCCACCCCTGGCCAGTACATTAGTCAAAGTAGCCCCCTCCTGGCAGTACATTTAGTCAGTCAACAAAGTCTCTCCTCTCAAATGGAGATTAGTCTCCAATCATAAACAAAGTACATTCATTTGGTCAATCACAGAGCACAAAAAACTCAAAGGCTTCCCACACCTGAATCTCAAAAGGGGCAAGAGAGCACAAAAGGCCATCCACCCTTAAATTACAACAAAGTTAAGATGTTATCTCAGCATTGAAAACCCAAGGAAAGGCCCTTCTTTCATCTTCACTGGAGGCAAGCCCTTAGCAATCTCAGTTCCTGGGGAGAGAAGGCTCAACAAAGCCATAGCCAGTGTCCTCATCAAGTCACTCTCTGCCTGTAGAACAGTCCCAGAACCCCTGAAAACATCAGCAAGGCTCTCTTCCAGGATTTCTGTAAACATACAACAGGAAAATCCTCCTTCAAGGCTTCTGAACCAACAGCCAGGTTCCAGGAACTCTACAACAGCAGCACTGTTCTTCACCATCAGGTGAATCTGGCAAAACAACATCAAAACAGACAGACAAAATACCAACATCATACCCATGCCTCCTCAGTTCTTGGCAAGTCCAGGTGGCAGTTCTCAAAAGTCCTGGGTAGCTCCAACGGGCTCTCAGCAGTCTTTCTCTCAGCAACTCAGGCTCCACAATACTGGATACTGCTCTCCCAAAGTCCTTCTGGCCTCTCTAGGCTTGGGCCTCTCTCCCAATTCACAGCTCCTCCCAGTTCAGCCCTCTCTCTTCATGTCAACAAGTCCATCCCACAAGTGGGATTCACAAGCTCTGGGTTTTAACACTCAACCCAAAAACCAAGCCAATACAGGGGTATTCTATTACCATTACACTCTTTTAACTCATAACTGCCCTGAAAAAAGATGCTGAGAATGTATTATACTATTGTAGTGGCAAGGAATTACATTAAGTCAAAGAACTGAAGAGATCATCATGTTGCCACCTTGGGCAATGCAGACAAGCCCAAACTCTTCACTCAGCAGAATTCTGTATCATTCAATCAGTGCTCAGCATCTTGTTACAGAAAAAAAAAGAGTTCACAGTAAAACTTAGGTTGGTCCTCTGAGCAATGCAAACACATCCAGCTGTCTTCCCTCACTCAACAGTATTCTGCTAATTCAAATCAACTTCAAACCTATGCTTACAGCAAAGTTACTGCAATGCCTGTATTTCTCCCTTTTTTGTCCTCAAAACACATGGGGTAGTAGACAGTAATATCTCCAAGAAAATTTCAGTTCTCTTCCTATATGCAAACTCCAAATACAGCAGCAGAAATTTCCCTATCAATTGATTACATCTGCTGGATTTACCACATTTCTTCAGCTAGCTTTATAACTTGACTGGCTATTCTCCCCTGAAGGCTTCTTAAATGCCTTTAATGGCTCAAATCAGAGTCTCCTGATGGTCACTTATATTTCCCTTAGTAAATTAAAAAGCATTTTTGAAGTGTCTACTTTGTGCCAGGGGCTGTCCTAAATGCTAAGGATAATAGGTAAAAAACATTCCCTGCCTTCAGGGAGCTCATAATTTAATCAAATCTAATTTTTATATTTAAAGGTAAAAACAATGAAATCCACTGTTCTGCTAGTTATAAAACCAATAGCTTTTATTTAATTTTCTCATAAACTCTGAACTGATTTTTAATGTGAATTTTAAACTCCCAAACTGAAAAAAAAAAGTAGTTATTTGCAAATTATGTAAGTGACTATAATGCCCTGGAGTATCAGTCATTTCTCTGCCCTCAATAGATGTTCTCAGTCCATTCATCTTTGGATCAGTTCTTTATTCAGTCCTCTGAACAATCTCTGTCTGTCCTCAGATTTTATCAGAAAAATTGTGTTTCCTTGCACATTGATTTTATCAGCTTTTGGTACACAAAAGTGCCTTTTCTGCCCCCCCCCTTCAGCAATTAAATTATTCACATACAAAAGGGGCAATGCTTTATATTCTTTAGCAGTGGGTTGCAACCTTTTTCTTTACACAAAAAACTCATTTTCTGCCCTTCGAGCAACTAAGCTACTCATATACAGAAGGACCAGTGCCTTACACAATGATCTTATAGCGTGGTCCGGTCTGGAAGTGAGCCAACTGTACAGGAAAGGAAATGAATACAAACGAATAGTCTGCCTGCTAAAAGAAATAAAGTTCAAGAGAAGACCAGTGAATGCCTTTCCTACATCTAGCCTAATATTTCTAGTTTAGTAAAGTAACATGTTATTGTTTTCCTTCTTTTTTAGAGTCTCCATTGCCTCTTCCTCAATTTTCCCTTAGGTTTGTAGGAAAAACTACAACTTCTATGTTTCAAACCCTATGTTAATAAGTTGCTTGCAAAGCCATCCTTCTTAAAAGTGGTCATTTTTGAAATGAGAAGGTCTAGCCTTATTACTACAGAAAGCTGTCTCCTCAGTCCCTCTATGTGACAAGTTCCTGCCTTGATTTCCAAGGCCTATTCTTTTGGCTGGGTTTGACAGCAAGAAAAATAGGTGTTCATTATTATCTCTTACTTGCAAATCCCTAAAACATGACAAGGTGGCAATTGTCACTGAAATATTATCTCATTCCTAATAACCATCATTCTGAGAATAAACAAAAAGTTCTTACCCTGTTGTCCCCTAGAAGTAGCCTGTCCTTTCCTCCTCAACCAATGCTCAGAAATAGTCTATAAAGAGCTACCTCCACAATCTTACTTCCACTCACTCCTCGACTCCCTGTAATCTAATGACTCTCCTCATTTACTTAAACTGTTCTATCTAAAGTCACTAATGACCTCATCATGACCACATTTGTTGTCCTTCTTGATCCTCTTTGCCTTTGCCTTTCATGACATTGAACCCTCAACGCTTAATTCTTCCACTTTTTTTTGACTACAACTTGCCATTTCATCCACATAGGGAAAATCCTAATGAAAAACAAAACAAAACAAAACTTAGATTAACTCCCTGAGCCCAAAGAAGCCCATCTAGGGCATCCCTTACTAAATAGCATTCTGCTTTGTCAAATCAGCTTCAAACCTACGCTTACAGTAAAGTAGCTCAAATCCAACTCTTCCTGATGTTGAGATTGTCTATTTGCACTGCCACACTGCCTCTCAAACAACAACACAACAGCAGCAGCAGCGAGAACAACAAAATAGTATTTTACAAACCTGTAGAAAATAAAAACTGAGAAAAAAAATTTCATTATTTAACAAAATTTTTGGTACCCAGATCAACTGACTCTCCAAACTGCTCCACCTTCCTTTGTAGTTTTGTCCACCTGGGGGTAAATCTGCTCTCAGGTTTGCTTTTGCTTGGTAAGTCTCTGACTAGGATCACTATATAATGAGAAACCCCATCCATTATCTTTTTTTTTCTTTTAAAAGGGGGAGGGGAAGGGAAGGCAATTGGGGTTAAGTAACTTGCCCAAGGTCATGCAGCTAGAAAGTGCTAAGTGTCTGAGGCCTGATTTGAGCTCAGGTCCTCCTGACTTCAGCGCCTGTGCTCTATTCACTGTGCCACCTAGCTGCCCCCATTCTCATTTCATTCCCAGTTCATCACTCTTTGGCCTCCTCTATTTGAATGTAAGTTCCTCCGTACATGAACATGTAATTTTCAAAAGAAAAAATATAAATTGTTAATAATCACTTGAAAAAATATTTATTCTTATGAATAATCAAAAAGATACAAATTAAATCAACTTGAGGTACCTTTTCAAACTCATAAAGTAGAAAAAATAATTCAAAGCAATAAAATCCAGTATTTACAAGATTGTGGAGAAACAGGCACTTAGTTGCTTCTGGTGAAATAAAAAAAATACTTATAAAATCTTTTAGGAGCATTCTGGTAGTCCTTAGTAAAAGTTATGAAAATAATCATATTCTGTGAATCAGTGGCAGAGAGCATAGAATATAGCACTTGGAGAAAGGTAGGCCTGAGTTCATATCCGGCCTCAGTCACTAGTTGTGTGTTTCTAGACAAGCCACTTAGTATCTTTCAGCCATACTTTGTTCATTTGTAAAATGGAGATTAAAAAAATTACTTATAGCATTTGCATGAGGATTAAATGAGATGATATTTATAAATGTCTCTGTACACCTTAAAGCATTATATAAATGTTATTAACATTAGCCTTATTATTGGGAGGATAATAACTGAAAATGTTATTACACTCTCTTCTTCTCTCCATCTTGACCCCTTGGTGAACCAATTTTACTCAGTATTGAATCCCTTGAATCCCTATCCCCCTTATCATATGGCCAGTTATGGTCAGCCCAACCTCAACCTTGGTTGACTCCCCAGTTGTCACCTTCATTCCTCCTACAGCCATGCTGCTGAATGAAGATGCAGCAATTATTCTGACTGGGACTGCTAAAAATTTATGTTACACAACCCCAACTGTGCTCTCATTATTGCTAACCATCCCTTATCAACTCTCTATCCCATCATCGTGGCAGCTCTTCCAAAACTTTTTCATCCCTCCTCAAACTTCCTATGGCTTTCCCTTCCTCAAATATCTCACCTAAAAGTCTCAGCCCATATTTTAGAAAAAAAAAATCGAGGTAATTTACCATAAGCTTCCTCTTCTCCCTCTTCCTTAAGTCCAACCACTCAGAAGCTTTCTGCCACTATCTCCTTCTTCACTCCTTTCACATAATGGAGTAATCTTACTCCTTACCAAGTTTCCTCCAATAGATGGCACCCTCTGAATCCCCATTCCTTCACTTATTTTCAATCTCTCCCTCTCTATTAGCTAATTCTCTATTTCCTACAAACATGGCCATGTCTTGCTCATCCTGACAACAACCTCACTCGATCTTTCCATCTCTGTTAACTATAACCCTATATCTCTTCTGTACTTTGTAAATAAACTCCTCAAAAAAGTCTATGTATAGTAGGTGTCTGCACTTTCTCTCCTCTCGCTCCCTTCTTTATCCCTTACAATCTGGCTTTTCACTTTGTCTTTCCACTGAAACTGCTCTCTCCACAATTACTAATCACCTCTTTGTTGTTAAATCCAGTAACATTTTTTCAGTCCTCTTTCTCATTAACTTTTGGCATTTTTGTTCACTCTCCTCCTTGGTACTCTCTTTTTTCTAGATTATTGGGACACCACTCTCCCCTGGTTCTCCTCCTACACATCTGACTGGTCCTTCTTAGTACCCTTTGATGAATGCCCATTCAGACGCTACTTTCTAACCATTAGTGCCCCCATAAGGTTCTGTCCTGACCCTTCTTTTTTCTATACTACTTCACTTGGTGCTTTCATTAGCTCCCATGCATTTAATTTCCATCTCTGTGTTGATTATTCTCAAATCCACCTTTCCTGTCCAAAACTCACTGCTAAACTTCAATCTTGCATCTCTACCTGCCTCTCAGATATCTCTAATAGAATGTTCAGTTGACATTTTAAATTCGATAAGTTAAAACAGAATTCATTATCTTTCCCCCTAACCCTCTTCCCGTCCTTCCTCCCCTATTACTATGGAGGGCAACACTATCCTCCCAGTCCCTCAGGCTTGTAACCTAGAAGTCTTCCTGGACTCCTCACTATCATTCACTGCCCCTACATCCAATCCATCAACAAAGGCCTATCAATTTCACCTTTACAACATCAATCAAATATGTCCCTTTCTCTGCTCTGATACTGCCACCACTCTGGTACAGGCCATCATCACCTCATGCCAGACAATTGTAATAGCTTTCTGGTGGATCTGCCTGCCTCAAGTCTCTCCTCACTGGAATCAATACTGCATTCAGCCAGTAAAGTGATCTTCTGAAATGCCGCTCTGATCATGTCATCCCCCTACTCAATAAACATCAGTGGTTCCCTATTGCCTCCAGGATCAAAAACAAAATGCTCTGTTTGGCATTCAAAGCACTTCATGACCTAGCCCCCTCCTACCTTTACAGTCTTATTACTCCTTACTCCTCAGTAGGTATTCTTTGATGTAACGTCACTGGTCTCCAGACTGTCTCATGAACAAAACACTCCATCTCTCAGCTCTGCTCATTTTCTCTGTCTGTCCCTCATACCTGGAACGCTCTCCTTCTTCTCTTCTGATGGCTGACCTCTCTGCCTTTAAGTCTCAACAAAAATCCCGTTTTTTTACTGAAGCTTCCCTTAACCCTTCTTAATTCTAGTACTTTCCCACTATTGATTATTTATTGTTTATCCTGTATATAGTTAATATATATATTTACATGTCACCTCTGTATTAGATTGCAAGCTCCTGGAGGTTAGGGACTATTCTTGTCTCCCTCTGTATCTCCAGTGTGTCACACTGTGGCCGACACATAATGGGCACTTAATAAATGTTTATTGATTCATCGATTGATTAAAATCATAAAAAAAAGCTCCCAGTTCGAAAATTTTCATAGCAAAAGGTTCAGTCCTTATCATGATCCCTATGAAAACTGAAAAAGTGGAAACAATATAAATGTCCAAAATTAAAGGAATGTTTAAATCATTGATTATATATTAGTATAACAGAATACTATTAGGGCAGCTAGATGATGTGGGACATCTAGGTGGTGTAATGGATAGAACACCAGCTCTGCAGACAGGAGGACCTAAGTTTGACTCCATCAGACATTTAGCACTAGCTACATGACCTGGACAAGTCACTTAACCCTGATTGCCTCACCAAAAAAAAAAAAAAAGAATGGTATTATAATCTTGAGTCATGAAGCTTACATAGCCACTGACTGTTTAAGTACCCAAAGGAATGGTTTTCACTACTCCCAAAGTTCTAAGTGTTACCCTATGGGCAGCTATGTTACTAAACATTAATTTTTGAGCTCCCTCCTGTGTACTTCCCTTTAACAATAATCAAGTAGACCTCCCCCTTTCTTACACAAAAAGACATTTACTCATTTCTAAAGGGATGACCATGAATTGAGAAATGGCTGCATAACTTGTGGTATATAAGTCATTTATTTTTAAATTTATTTTAAAATCATTTATTTATTCTTTTTTTGTAGCAAAAATATTGATGAAATAATATTTTTGCTATAAAAAAAGAATAAATAAATGATTTAAAAAAACATAGAAAGACATATGATTATTTGGAGAGGTGAAATGACTGCTAACATCACACATGTAAATAAGTAGTAAAGTCAAGATTTGATCCACGGCAATATAACTTCAAATCCAACATTATTTCCACTGTTGACATTTCCACATTGACGGCCAAAGACAAAAGACAGACATTCCATTCTGCAGGGTGATACAACAGAACAAGCATTAGATCAGAAGTCAGAGGTCCTATATTTGAATCCTAGTTCTTCTACTTACCCCTTTGAACAAGTCATAACCTCACTAATCCTCAATTTTCTCATCAGTACAATGATAATATTAACTAGAACAACCTCTGAAATCTTATCTACCTTTAAATTTATGATCCTATAAATACTTATTTTGCTTCTCTTTTCGCTGCCAAGGAAAACAAAACTTGAACTGAAAGAAAAAAGCAGAACAAAAACAACTAAAGGGAGTTTATGCAGAGGGTAATACAAAGAAAGTAAGATAACGCCTAGGTACCTTTAATGAGTTTGAGTCATGAGCCTGATATGAACTATGTCTATAGCCTCTCCCAGCAAGTTTTAGCTAGTTTCTATTTCTACTCTCATAGCACCTGTCTGCTTTGTCAGGGTCAATAAATTCTGTTCTTAAAAACAGAACATTGTGTTCAAATAAAGACTTCCTCTTTGAAAGAAGGATCCGTATCTTAGTCAAGAGCAAACTGTCATCCAGAAATCCAGTTTAACTCTAGAAAGTTTTAGATGATGAAACTGAGTCCCACAGCAATCTAGGACTGACCTGAGTTCAAATGACCAGTTAATGGCAGCGTAGGACAAACTTGGATCTCCAAGTTTCCATTCAAGTGCTCTCACTTTTCTCAATTCTACTCTGGAGAATTTTTCTTTTAACTTTCTTGCCAACTGTCTTACCACCCAGGAGAAACTTCCATTCTGAGGCCTTGTTCTCCTAATTGGGGGCTGCCTACCTGGACCACTATTTCAGGATGGGTTCTGGTCCTGTTCTGCCTCATTCTCTGGACTTCTTTTTTAACCCCTCAAGAGGCATGTTTATGAGACTTGTACTATAGATATTACAGTAAGGAAACTGTGAAATGATTTCTATTTTCCCAAGTTGTACATCCATTTTAAAGATCATTTCATTAATAATAATAATTACCTTATGGCTGAAAATCATAGAACACAACCTTATCAGCAGAATTAAAATTACAAATAGTCCACGGAATATTTCAATGGTATGATGTATGCAATGTGTGTGACTCAAATGAGACCAAAATATAACTGGGAAATATTTAAGAAAATAAATAAAAATATAATAAAATATTGATAATATGGAGGTGCTTTTCTAAATCAATATGTAACTTACAAATATCATTATGTACTATTTAGTGGCCCCCATCTCTCTCTGAGTTTGAAGCCACTGACATAATCAACATTATTAAGGATCTGTATTACCACAAAATAATGTGGGCCAGACATGAAACAAAAGTGAGAAGCATGAGATGGGTAGCATAAGTGGGACAGCAGCTTCTCTAGTTAGAATAAAAGAACAAGAAAAAAGATCTCCAATACATTGAGTAGATTCTCTACGGAGGTTTTTATGGAAAGACATGGAACTAAGAATGAGAAAGTAAAGAAGGGTGGTGATCTTCACCATTGAAGGGAGCACATACTTACGAAGTCATAAGTTTAATAGAGAGTCAAAGAATTGCTATTGTAGCCATCATACCATTCTTAGTTGTGTTACTGTCATGATTCTACAAATATAATAGTAATAATAGTTAACATTCATATAACTCTTTAAGGTTTACAAAGAGCAAACCAGCTATCTATCTTAAATATCTTATTTGATCCTCACATCAACACTGTAAAATAGATGCGACAGATAGCTCGTTGGCATTATTGTAAACTTTAAAGAGTTATATGAGTGTTAAGTATTCTAAAAGCCCACTGACCAGCTCCTCTCTCCATCTAGAATTTATAGAGAGCTGGAAGGTTTTTTAATAATAATATTTAATATTTTATTTATTTTATTGAATATTTAATATTTAATAATATTTTACAAATATTATTCTATTTGATTTTTGCAACATGTAATGCCATGCACCAGCAGATTCCCAAAGGAATGCTACTGTGAACAGCTTTTAGAGTTCAGATTACAAAATAGAGTGAACACTCTGTTTATTCCATTACAAATCAAGACAAACATTCAAAACATTATAATATTCACAACATTA
>JAQQSU010004287.1:0-14121 GCA_028627135.1 Pseudochirops cupreus
ATTGGCTTTTTGTGGCTCTTTTGCCATTTGAGTTAATCTATTTTTTCAGGTGTTATTTTCTTCAGTCAGGTTGTTAACTCTCTTTTCATGACTTTCTTGCATCATTCTCATTTCTCTTCCCAATTTTTCCTCCATTTCTCTTATTTGGTTTTCAAAATCCTTCTTAAGCTGATCTATGGCTTTTAGGCAGTCTTCATGTTTCTTGGAAGCTTTTGGTGCAGGGGTTCTGACTGTGTTGTCTTCCTCCTGTTCCATACTTTGATCCTTTTTGTCCCCAAAAAAGGATTCTAGAGTTCAGTTGCTATTCTTACTTTGCTTCCTTTGCCTGCTCATGTTGCCAGTGAAAGTACTTGATTTTTTTTTTTAGCTCTGTGAAACTCTGCTTCTGGGGGGAAAGGTCTGTCCCAAATTGCTGGGGTTTTCCCAGCTGCTGGAGCTATTGGGAGGCTGCTGTAGCCCCCACCACCTTTGGGTCACTGAAAACACACCCCAGGACCACCACTCAAGACCACAATCTGGATCCAGGCTGCTCAACACAAGAGCACTTAGCCTCTGAATGATCACTTGGCCCCCCATGCAGTCTGCAGGCCGGGAGCTCTGAAGCAACCACGTGGAGGCAGCTGCAGGGCTGCCCCTTCTGCTGCTTCCTTGCTCTGGAGGCAGTTTGTCCAGACTGCTTTTCTCCCCTAAATTTAGCTGAGATCCACTAACCTTTCACTTAATCCTTGTTTCTTATGGCTTGATAATTCTGGAAACTGCCACAGCTGCCACTCATCTACTCTCCTGAAGCTACAGCTGTGGCTCATCCTGGCCACCCCCAGGCCAAGCCACAGTTTCAGGCTGGTCTGGTTTCAGCTCCCAGTGTGCTGTGCTGAGCCCTTGGTGCTGAGCAGCCTTCAGAGGGAGATGTGTTTTTCTGTATTTTTATGTGAGTTTTGGAGCCCTAAAATTTGTTCAGAGTCATATTTTATGGGTATTTGAGGTGTCTATGAGCAAGCTGTGAAACCTTGCTGCTTCTACGCTGCCTTCTTGGCTCTGCCCCCATAGCTATCCATTATAAGAAAGACTAAAACAAATTCTGAAAAACTAATCAACACATCAGTCAATTCTGACCATATAAGTAATGGTTCATAGTCATCACGTCACTGTAATGAGCAATGGATATGCATTATCTTCCCTCTAGTTTTCAATCAAGTTTAATCATTTTATAGTTACAAATTCTTCAGGTTTCTCTTCTGATCTTTCTTTTTACATTGTTGTAGTCATTGTGTATAGTTCCCCCTTGGCCCTACTTACTTTACCTTGTATTGGTTCATATGTTTTCTCATTTTGTGCCCTATTCTTCAAATTCATAATTTCTTTCAGTGCAATAATATTTCATTATGTTTATGTACCACACTTTATTTGTCCACTCTTCAATCAATATACCTCTATTTTTGTTTCCAGTTCTTTGACACACACATACACACACACACACACACACACACACACAATTCAGCCAAAATATATGTTTTTTTGTTCTGTCTTTGATTGCCTTGGAGAATATGCCTACCAGTTAGAGCTCTGTGTGGAAGGATATGGACATTTTAGGTTGGGGAATGAAATAAGATTAGTTGAATACACATTAGGCAAATCTGTCATGACATGTAGTATCATAAGAAATGCAAATTATTATTTGTTTTTTTTCTCTCTGATAGAATGCTTTCCCTCCCACATACTACTGGCAATGAACCTTGAATATGTACAGAAGGGCCTTCCTAAATGACAAGGTCTTGATATACTTAACTCATGGTTAGAATTAGTAGTCACCTATGGGGTGTGACTTCAGAAATCATTAAACCATTAAGTATCTTCCCATTGACTTTCCAGGATCCCTGAAACCTACAACATGATAGTTCCTGTTTTTCAAAAGGCATCTCTTAAAATATATACTTACAATCTAGAAAAATAAATGAACAACATATCAGCACAGGTTTAATTTTCAGATAAATTAGTTGACACATTAAAAGCATCAGAAGAGAGAATCATAGTTGGAACATGAATCATTATTTGAGGTAAATTTATATGTGCAATGTTTCATAGAAGAGAGTGATAGTCATTTGGAGATTGTGGTCAAATGAACAAATGAAGGAAAATAGGGAGGTAATTATGAGGGAGGTAACCATGAGGGAAAAATTTATTTAGCTTCAAAATCCTACCCAAAGTCGTTCTTCCTCTCTCCTCTATATGTTGCTGACTAATCTTTTATGGGTCAGTTGGCCCAGGATAATAAAATTATCTTAATCTTGGTTTTATGCATTTGTCTTCATTTGTAATGTAGCAACACTGAATCTGATATAATACAAGTGGAATTTTGCTAATTTCTTGTGAGAGAATATTACTATTCTTTGAAATTGCATTTTTCAAGTTCTTCTTCACAGCGTAAAATCATGGAAAATGACACCCCGTGCCTTCTTATGTTTCAGAAGGAAAACTAAGATAACAACCATATCCAACATGTTAACTAAGAACTCTGGGTTGAATAAAACTAGAGTAGTCTGGCCACACACTAAATTGCAAATGCGGAAACATTAAATGTAGAGTGATACACATATTCTAGATTCTAGACACTACCATAAAAAGGAAGTATTGAGAGTTATGATTCACATGGTAAAACAAAGCTGAACAACTTACAACAGGCTTACTAAAATTACCTATTTCAGCCTCCAGGCATACAACCTGAATGTATGCCCCCTTTCTTTTATCACTTGTATGAAAGATTGAGCAGGTTAGAATGTTTCTACTACAAAGGTCAATGATTATAATAAAACGTATGACTGTAGTACAAAGTATGACCATACTTTTTACATATCTCCTATATGCTACTATCTCTACCATCAGCTGTCTTATAATTTTCTTCTTTCCTTATTTGTGTATTAAAGTAGTAAGTTAATTGGAAGGGGTAATTCTTGCATTTGTGGTGTTGTTATCTACTGACCACAAATATTTCAGTTCCTAAGAATTGCAGATGAGGGAAGATTTATTTGAAACTTCAATTATTGAGACAAGACTGGCAGAAGATAGCTTTATGTAGCCTAGCCAGCAATCAATTTCTGTGCTTGCCTTTCATTTCTCCAAGACAAACAGTGTAGAAATTCTAGTGACGATGACCACACAGCAGTCTCCAAAGGGCTTCAAACCATGGTTATACTCTTCTCTAGTACAAATCAATAGAAATGAAGAAACTCCACACAGATAAATGAATCATGGAGTTAATTCTTTGGTTTTTCCTTTACCTTCACTTTTCCACCACAGCCTTTATTCTTTAATAGCCATAGATACTGAGACTAGCATTTGCAAAAGCTAGTGAGTTGATTAATAGGTATTTTATACATCTGGTATTTTCTCATAAAAGACAAGAAAACTTATTTCAATTATCATACCACCAACAAGGATGCAATCTGTTCACAATGGCTGTTTACGAATGGCTGCTTTGGGTAATGGCTGTTTTCTTAGCACAGGAAATGAAATATAATATTATTAAACAGAGATATGCAGAATGATGTGTCAACGTATCCATCTTCCTGATGTTTATAGGCTTCATTTTTTATAATGTTTATTTTATTTTATGAGACCAAACGTTAAAATATCTCTGATTTGAAAGGATCTAATTTCTTTTATTTTGTTTTTAATGTCCTTGAATATTAACATTCTCAAACTCCCATGCAATCAGTTTAAGAAACCTGTGGTAGGTGCTTTATTAATTCCATTTGGATAAATGTGCCATAATGGAAGAGATAATAAAAGTGCGAAGTTTATCTTTGTAGGAGCAGGGTAACTGGTTTTGGCCAGGAGGCTAAGCAGTTACCATTTTTACAGACCACCTGTGACAGTACTTAAAGGAGATTTTTTTTTTGAAACTCTAGCCCATTGTGCTATGGTGATTTGCATGCTTGTAAAAGTAAATGGAAGTAGTTGTTTCATTTAGAGGGAAAAAATGCTTCTGTCAACTCAGTGGAAATGACTAAAAGGAGTGGAAGTGCGACGGAGAAAAGCATTTATATAGCACCTCTTACATTCCAGGCACTATGCTAACTGCTTTTTTGAAATACTACCACGTATGATCCTGGGAGGCTGGTGCTATTAATATCCCCATTTTATAGTTGAGGAAATAGAGTCAAAGTGACTCATCCAGGGTCATACTGCTAGTAAGTGTCTAGGGCTGGATTTGAATTCAAGACTTCCTGACTTTGCTTCCTGACTCCTGAAACTCTTCCTCAGTTAAGTTTGGCTCTTGTGCCATTCTACAATATATTATCATCTATTTCAAAGGATAAACATGATAAAGAATTTTACAAAAATAATAGTTAATAATGAAAGTCAACAATTATATAAGCTCTTATTATGTGCCAGATAACTAGGTTAAGTGCGTTACAATTATTATCTCATTTGATACCCACAAGAACCCTGAGAAGTAGTGTTATATCCCTGTTTTACACATGGAAAACTGAGGAAAAAAGATGTTAAGTGATTTACTCAAAGTCATAGGAAAAATAATGTTCTTCCATCCCTACCTCTACCCCATCCCACAGAATGAGCACATATACCAAATCCTTGGTGGGGACTGAACAAGAAGAAATTAGCTTTACACTTTAGGTTAATGGAAGTTAACTATGGGAAAACATTTTTTTTGAAAGTTCATATGCTTAAACAATATGATGGTTTTGCAGAGAAATTTTGCAATCTTTTCCAGAAAAAAATAACATTTATATATCAGATCACATACTCTACCATTGCATATTTTGTAGCCAAAATACTTTGCTGTTTGTTCCTTTTACACAACCTTTTGTCTACTACAACCATTCTTTGCACTTGCTTCATTCCAGACTTAAAATGTTTTCCTTCCTTCCTTCTGCACTTTGAAGTCTCTGCTGCCTTTGAAACTCTACCCAGGTATTATCTCTGTCCTGTGCAAAGCCTTTCCTGACTACCCTTCTCTGGGAGGGAGTGCTGCTATAGAGTCCCACTTTGAACTTAATTTTTATGTACTTATATTTATTTTGCATTTTTCTACAGAAGTTATAGCCCATCTATGTCAAAATTAACTCCTTGAGGGAAGGTTATATTTTGTTTTTGTCTTTTTAACCCACTCTATTACACAATGCCTAGAGCATTGCTTTGATCTTTTGCTGTTGTTCAGTTGTTCAGTCACGTCTGACTCTTCGTGATCCCACAAACCACACAACATGACAGGCCCTTCTATCTTCCACTATCTTCTGAGTTCATCCAAGCTTATATTCATTGCCTCCAGGATTCTAGTTATCTCATCCTTTGCCATTCAATATTTCCCAATGTCATGATGTTTTCCAATGAGTCCTGTTTTCTCATTATGTGGCCTAAGTATTTAATCATACATTTTTATTATTTGTCTTTCCAATGAATAGTCTAAACTAACTTCTTTTAAGTATTGACTGATTTGATTGCCTTGCTATCCAAAAAATTCTCAAAAGTTTTCTTCAGCATCACAGTTCAAGATCACCAGAACCACAGATTACTACTGGAAAAACAATAGCTTTGACAATATGGAACTTTGTCAGTGAGATATTTTCTCCACTTTTTAATATACTGTACAGATTTGCCATAGCTTTCTTTTGAAGGAACAAGAGTCTAATTTCATGGCTGAAATAGCCATCTACAGTGATCTTTGAGCCCAAGAAGAGAAAATCTGATATTACTTCACCCTGACCATACAAGCCATTTAAGAAAAGAATGCTGAATTGATCAAATTATTTTAACTGTAATTTCTTTTCAACAGCTTCACAGTCAAGCACTGTCAGTACTCTTTTGATGAAGATGATAAGCTTCTCTTAAAATATCCTCTCATTTGCCCAAAACACCTAGAAATTTTGTTCTTAGAAACAAAATTATTTATTTTTTTCTATTTTTAAGTTTTCACTTCAATTTATTTTATCTTTAATTTATGAAATAAATACTTTCATAACCAGTACAAAAAATAATGATTGTACAAGAAACTATAAATCTATGTACAACTTGCTATTCCTTTCAAATATACAGCAAAATTAACACATAAATTTATTTTTCCCCATTTTTCCAAACTATTTTATATAAGCTGCTAATTATCAGTTCTTTCTCTGGATGCAGATATCACCTTTACAATTACTTTGGGTATTTATAACAGACAAAATATTGTTTTTTCCTCAAAGTCATTCTTTTTTTTTTTGCTTATTTTGGAGGGCAGTTGGGGTTACGTGACTTGCCTGAGTTCACACCGCTAGCGCGTGTTAAGTGTCTGAGGCTGGATTTGAACTCAGGTCCTCCTGACTCTAGGGCTGGTGCTCTGTTCACTGCACCACCTAGCCACCCCCCAAAGTCATTCTTAAAACAACTACTGTTATTACTGCATAAAATTTTCTGTTGCTTCTGCTCATTCTAGTCTTTGTTATTTTGTACCAGTCTTTTCACGTTTTTCTAAAATCATTGAGCTAATAATTTCTTATGGCATATTAGTATTCCACCACAATCATATATCAGAATTTGCTCAGCCATTCCCCAATTGATGGGTATCTCTACGATTTCCAGTTCTTTGTCACAACAAAGAGAGCTGCCATAAACATTTTAGAATATATATGTTCTTTTCCTTTTTCTCTAATCATCTTTGGAAATAGATCAAGTACTGTGGTCAAAGTGTATAATTAGTTTAATAACTCTTTGGGCAAAATTCCAGATGGCTCTCCAAAATGATTGGATCAGTTCATAAGCCTACCAACAATGAGCATCCCAATTTTTCCACATTCCCCCTATCCCTTTCTATAATTTTAGATAACTTGGTAGGTGTAAAATGAAATCTCAAGGTTGTTTCAATCTGTATTTCTCTAATCAATAATGATTTAGAGCATTTTTTTCATACAACTACAAATTGTTTTGATTCCTTCATTGGAAAACTGCCTGTTCATATCCTCTGAATATTTATTAATTGGTGAGTGACTCATATTCTTTTAGAATTGACAAATTATATATATATATATGTATATATGTGTGTGTGTGTGTGTGTGTGTGTGTGTATTTAGATATGAGACCTTTATTTGTATAAAATCCTTTTGATTTTAATGCAATCACACTTATCCATTCTGCACACCTAACTTTGGTCAAAATATGTCTTTATAGATAGAAATGAACTATGAAATATGTCTCTGTAGAGATCCATGAATGTTTGTCATATCAAAATCAGTGATTTTTTTTATATCATTACATACTTATTTCAGTTTAGATTGTCTTTCCTTTTTTTTTTTTTGGAAGTGTCCATTACTTTGCTAAAATTGTCCATCTGACGTCTCCTAGCCATGTAATCTTCATTAAAGGTTTTCATCGTGATAATTTTGTATCTCATTCTTTTCTTTGCTTGCGTACTTCCTCAGGCACAGGTTATTTGCTCTATGGGAATTTCCCTTTCCTCTCATTCTGTTGTTGCTGTAAATGTTATTGTTGTCTTTGTACGCTTCTTTAGTATTTCTATCAGTTCTGAAGTGATCAGAGAAGAAGGGTTATACATAGATTCTCACTCAGCCATCACAGAAGTAACTTTCATACATCATTGTTACCACTATTTACATGTGATATTTTTCTCCTTCACATTTCTTTTTCTTTTTTATTATTCTTTAAAAAAAATCCTTCTACATCTCCAAACTTTAATTGACTTTATCTCCTAACAGAAAAGAAAATGAATACTATCTAAAAAGAAAAAAAAATCTCTATATAATGCTACATCCAGGTTTGCAGATGAAAAGATTCTAAATTGCTTAGCAAAACATTAAAAACAACAACAACTTTTAAAATATGCAATGGGTTGAATTCATTAAATCTATTGGATGTAGCAATTTAATGAAGCAAAAAATACTAATTAAATTATTAAAATCTGGAATGCAAGTAGTAATTAAAAAGACTGTTGCTATGCAACCAGAAGGATTTCTATAAACAGTCTGCAAAAATGTATTAGTTAAGTATTCTGGTATTTTGCCTTGACCTTTTATGATCATACACCTGCCCAAAATGAGAAAATGTGTTTTTGAGACTGATAACATTAAAAGCACTTTACGGATTTAAAAAAAAAAGAAATTTATAATTTGATTGAGTTAATCATTTTTATTATATTCAAAGGTTAGGAATGAGGTGTTCATGGTTCTAAAAATAAAAATATAATGATTAGCATGAAGGGATCTAGATAGTCAATATAGTCTATTTCCTTTTAGGAAATGAGTGATATATGAGAAATAAATTTACTGAGGTATTGACAAATATATAAAAGACATTTACTGAGTTCTATTTATAGGTTGGACATATTTACAGGTATGTCTGATTAATGCAAATAATGAATTCTGTGAAATGGTACTATGTTTTAAAATTTATACTCTTTGAAATCATAAATATGTAAAATATGATCATTGGTTATAGTCCAATGAAAATTTGCTGTTCTAATTCACATAATGCCACCATCTCATAGTCTGCATAATATGCAATAATTGGGACCTAGCTGTATTTCATCTAAGAAGTAGCACTCTATGGTGAAAATTGGTTAATACACATTATTCTTAATTTATACAGAAAGTGTAATTTCACTTAGGATTTGGAATAAAAATCTCAACCTTGGACAATTTTGTTTTCTCAAATTGTCAAAAGGCTAAATTCAACACAAATTTCCAAAGTTTGAAGTACCAAATAAAATAAAATGGGACTGGGAGAAGTAATCAGCTACTGTGTTTGAAACTGAGGATTTCCTGAAGGTGAGTTAATTTTTTGTTAATGGGGAAATTGCTTTGACTTATATTGACTTTTAATGACTTTTCTAAAGGCAAACACCTGGAGGCAATTACTTGTAGATGCCTGCCTGCGGTCATGGGCATATTGTAAGAGGGCTGTTCCATGTGTCTGAGATGAAAAAAAAAAATAAATGTACATGGGAAGCATGGATCAGGGTGTTAATGTTTTCCCCTAGGAAACCTACACCTCGCCAGAGAACATTAAGAGGTTCAGACACTAGAATTTAACACTAATATTTGTCTGAAAACAGATATGAAGTATGTTTAGAACATCCTAAAGCCTTTCTGGCAAAAACAAACAAATAAACTAATTCATAATGATGGCTCAGGGTTGACTCTAGAGCTTTGTAGAATGCTGGTCAAGAAAAGTGACAGAACATTTATACTTTGTGGCCCTGCACTGACCCCAAATGTAAAAGGGTGAAATAAATTTAAAATGAATGTCTAGAATAGCCACATAAAGGTGTCATATTAAGGGGGGGAAAGCAAAACAAATAACCTCTCCAAAGATTAGAGACATTCCTAATCCGTTCCAAGGGCACTAAGGGAAGTTCCCAAGGATTAACTTCCACTGCCTTGGGAGCGAATGAGCCCCTTCTCTGTAGGTCTTTTTAACAGCTAGAAGGCATCCTGTTGAGTATGCTACAGAGATTTGCGTTCTGAGGTCTCTCCCACTCAGAAATTTTGTAATGAAGCGTTGAAAAGTTCAGATTATAGTGAAGATGCCTCTAGACGTTGTGTTGCACAGGAAGGAAAAGAAGCGAGGGCATGAATGGGGAGAACAAATAATTTTTCTTCATTTGCCCTGGTGCTTAAGGGGTTATGGATTCTTTTATGTGTAGGTATATGTATCAGTTCATCAGGTCACAAAGCTACCTCTCCTACTCACTGGGGGATCCCTGAATCAGTGTCCAGGGAGCAGCAATGGCTCTAAGTTAGTGTTGGTGGCTTTGGGTAACTTTCCCAATGTGGCAAAAGAACTAGAACTCAAGCATTACGGGGATCATTTCTTGACAGATACCATGAGTTTAAAGAAATTCCAAATAAATGCAAGTAGGACATTACTCCTATGGGTATTGTTGGTCATGTCTCATATATATATCAGGCTTTGTGGTGATCCTGAGTTCTCAAAGGCTAACTCTGTAGAACACAATTTCTGATAGGCCTTAAAGAGGTTTCGAATATTAGTTCAAAAACAAATTTGTGCATATCTTTTGATGATCAGCCTAGTTACATTCAGATGAGCTCATTGCCAATCTCTGGTTAACTTTGGAAGTAATTAATGTTTTTAGCATGGCAACTCATGAATGCTATCCAATAAGCAATGAATGGACTGCAGTTTATATAAATTGGATGGATTCACAGGTATCTTTGAAAAACTGATAGTACTAATCAGTCAATACTGACAGAACACCCTGATATGAACGAGCCATTACCTGTAAAAGGAAACTCTGGATTTTGTTTATTCAATTTTATCCAACTCATTAAGTACCAAGTATATGCAAAGCACTGCTAAGCCATTATGGATACAGGGTCAAATATGGGGAACAGCCCATTCTCTGGAGAAGTTAGCAATGCATTAATTTTTTTTAATTTGTCTATCTAAAATCAGTTTTCTGAATATTATGAAGATTAGAAATAGCATAGCCCCTAGCAAGTATTATAGCTTGCTAATTAGGGCACAAAGTTAATGTTATTGATTAGTCCCTTTTTCATGGATACTGCTCTGACTCTTCATGATCCCATTTGGAGTTTTTTTTGGCAGAGATACTGGAGTAACTTAGCATTTCCTTTCTCAGCTCATTTCATAGACAAGATAACTGAGGCAAACAGGGTTAAGAAACTTGCCTAGGTTCATATACCTAGTAAGTGCCTGAGACCAGATTTGAACTCAGAAAGAAGAGTCTTCCTGACTCCAGGCCTGGCACTCTATCCACTATGCCACCCAGCTGCACTACTAAGTTAATAAGAATGGTGTAAAAGGTTTAATTTATTTGTGTATAAATGTGCTTTGCTCTGTTCCATGGTTGGCTATATTCCTAATCCAATGAAATTGTTTTGTGGTACACAAAAGTCGATGAAGCATCACCACATGAGAAATCTAGCCTAGCTGAGAGTGTCTATCTTATTTTCATCTGTACCAAGGACAACACACCAATAACAATGTTCCTAACATAGAAATGTCATGTATGCATCTTTGGAAGTTTTTAAATGTTCTATTGGTAGGCAATCTATTAATGAACATTATTAAATGCCTACTGTGTGCCCGTCACAGTGTCATGACAGAAAGATAAGTAGTATCATTGCCTATCTCCTATGATAAATACTCCATAAAAAATCTACCCAAATTGCTAGAAGCTTTCTTTTAGGTTTTCATTTCTAGGAATACTGGTGTAGTTCTTAGACTTTCAGTTCTTACTTGTTGTCACTTGCTCTTGCTACATAACTATTCTATTACTCTTTCCAATCATATGTATCTTTGATATCTTTTAGGCTACTTCTTAAGCTATTGCTTACTTCTAACCACTGTATGTTTTTTCATTGCCTTCTGGGTCTCCAGCCATCTTGATTCTTTGGAAATTGTAATATTCCAAGATACATATGTAACTGTACAGCATCATTAGAAAAATAATCTTATTTTCAAAAAGAGTTTTTGTATTGAGCAAAAATATGCATGTATATGTTTGGGAATTCCTTAGCACACAGCTCTAACAGTGCTGCTGGAGAGTAATTCCTCCCACCTAGGTCCCTCTGACTGAAAGTTAATATGTCAAGATGCAAGGCTAGAAGATTTTTTTTTAAAAAAAGTTTAATTAATACCAACTGCAGGGAAGTTACCAGGTCAATAGCAGCTCTGCCAAACAGAGGGAAATACACATATGTGAGATATTACAGCTTAGTGTAGGTGGTCAAAGTGGCCTAACAGGTGAAGTTGATCAGCTGCTTTCTGTACATGGGGGATAGAATAATTGAGAAAGACTGTCAAATGATTCACGAAGGAGAATGACTTATCTTTGGGGTAAGTTTGGTGTCATCCAAGTCTCTTCTGAGTGGGGTGTTTCCATACAGATCATCTTGGTAGGGAAGGAAGTCTTAAGTTAACCACATCAGAACGTTCAAGTGGGACTGAAGGTCTAAACTAATTGGGTCCTTCTTTTAAGATGGAATCAGAGTGATCTACAGGCTACATTTCTTTGATTTCTAAGGGTACTATATCTGGAGATATGTTTCCCCCAAACACACAGCACACTGATTTGTTTCTCTCTTTTTTCCCCACAAATGAATGCATGTATATGCATCTATGTGTATATATGTATGTATGTATACACACATACACACATACATATACATACACACATATGTGTGTATATATGTATGTACGTATGTGTATATTTATATATATACATATACATGATTATGTGTGTGGCAGCTAAGTGACTCAGTGAATAGAATGTTGTAGAATGTTGTGCCTGTGGTCAGGAAGACCTTGGTTCAAATCTGATCTCACAGTTGTATGATCCTAGGCAAGTCACTTAACCTCTGTTTGCCTTAATCCACTGGAGAAGGAAAGGGCAAATCACTTTAATTTTTATTCCCAAGAAATCCCTAGGGACAGTATTGGAGTGCTACGGTCCACAAGGTCACAAACAGTCAGATTCAACTGAATAACTGAACAAAAATGTGTGTGTGTGTGTGTGTGTGTGTGTGTGTGTGTGTGTGTGCCACATTATGTATACACACAACCAATTCTATTAAGTGGCATATATCTTCCTAAAAAGCAAAATGTTATGCAGAATTTAACAATAAAACCACAGAGCTTATGCAGAAAATAGAATTAGGGGTACAATGCTCAAAGACTCCATCAGTAACATATAAAAAGATAGGAATCTAATATAGCTTTAAACATATTAAATGGCTAAGAAATAAACAAATGCTACAATGAATAGTGGCATTGTCCCTGGCTTTGAGCTAATGCTTAAAGTCTCCCACAAATTGGGCAATCTACAGTATCTGGCCTTACTGGTATAAACCAGCCCCTCTTTACCCATAGCTTCCTCTGTACCAGTAGATAAACAATAAATATGATCTTTAATATTAAGGTCATATATTCATTTAGACTGTACCATATGATGGTCTAAGATATTGGTTTCAGTCTAGTTTCTGCTAGACCTGCTTTCTGGTTTTTCTAGTAGGTTTTATCAAACACACACACACACACTCACACACACACACACACACACACACACACACACACACACACACACACACACACACACACACACAGTTTTTCCGTAAGGTAACTTACATTTTCTACTTTATCAAATTCT
This sequence comes from Pseudochirops cupreus, assembly GCA_028627135.1. Classification (NCBI taxonomy): domain Eukaryota; kingdom Metazoa; phylum Chordata; class Mammalia; order Diprotodontia; family Pseudocheiridae; genus Pseudochirops; species Pseudochirops cupreus. Next base: position 13,142 of record JAQQSU010004287.1, read on the forward strand.
GGGTTATCGAGTTCCATTATTTCTTATTTTCCCCCTTTCTAGTCAATTTCATTTATCTATCTTTCTATTTTTTAATCAGTGCCAGATAGTTTTCATGACTCCTACTTTAGAATACAGTTTGAAGTCTAGAAATATAATTCCCCCTTTCAATTCTATTTCTTTTTATTTTTGTACTTGATATCTTAGCATGATCTTTGTTTTTTCCCAACGAATTTTGTTATTATTTTATAAAGTTTTATAAACTATCCCTTTGGTAATTTAATTGACATACCATTGGACGTGTAAATCAACTTTGGTAGCATTTTCATCTTTATTTCACTGACATTGTCCAGCCACAAGCACTGAATATTACTTCAACTATTTAAGTAGTTCTTTACTTCTTTCAAAGGCACTTAGAAATTGAATCTACACAAGTCTTTTGTATGCTTTGATAGGTTGATCCCAGATATTTTATGCATTTTGTAGTTATTTAAAATGGCATTTTCCTGTTTTTTACTTGCTGCATTTTGTTGTTATTAAGTAGAAATACTATTGATTTTTGAGGGTTTATTTTCCACAGCAGTTTTCAGAAGCTGCTAATTGTCTCAGTGATTATCTTTGCTAATTCTTTTGGATTTTTCAAGTATACCATCAACGGAGATAGTTTTTTTAATCTCTTAACCAATATTTAGTTCATTATTTTCTCTTTTATAACTTTTGCTGGAGTTTAAGAAAAATATACATGTATACCTATAAACATATATGTATATGTATGTATGTGTGTGGATATGTATATATTATATATGGAGAGAGAGCGAGAGTGAGAGAGCAAGAGAGAGAAAGAAGAGAGAGAGAGAGAGAGAGAGTGTGTGTGTGTGAGAGAGAGAGAGAGAAACAGAGTGAGAGAGAGAGAGAGAGAAACAGAGAAAGAGAGAGAGAGAGAGAGAGAGAGAGAGAGAGAGTGTGTGTGTGTGTGTGTGTGTGAGAGAGAGAGAGAGAGA
>JAQQSU010004288.1:0-14120 GCA_028627135.1 Pseudochirops cupreus
AGACTGATGAGAATAGATCTCATGCAGTGCTCCTCTCCCTCCCCTCTTTCCCTCTATTATGATAAGTTTTATGTCTCTTCTTGATAAAGTCCTTTATTTAACTGGTTTTGTTATTCCCTTCTTGCACCAGAGCCAGCGAGGGAGTAGCTCATGTAATGGTCATCTCCCTCCCTTCTTTCCCTCTACTATAATGTTTTTATGCCTCTTTGTGTAGCATAATTTACCCTTTTCTGCTTCATTTTTCCTCTTCTTCCATTACAGTCACTTAATAAGGATTTTTATTATCATCTTGCATAATTTATACCCACACCCTTTATCTATCTATGTCCCTTTTAGATGTTGCCATAGGTATAGAGTTCACGAATATTAACAGGTATCAGCTTCCCATATAGGGATGTAAACAGTTTGCTCTTGTTAAATAACAAGTTATGTGTATGTGTGTTTTTTCTCTATTTACCTTTCTATGTCTCTCTTGAGTCTCGTAATTGGAGGCTGAATTTTCCATTGAGCTCTGGCTTTTTTCATCAGGAAGTTCTGGAATTCTGTTATGTCACTGAATGTCCATCTCCTTGCCTAGTAGATTATGCTCAGTCTTGCTGGATAGGTGATCCTTGGTTGTCACTCAAGCTCTTTTGCCTTGCGAAAAATCATATTCCAGTTCCTCTGATCTTTCAATGTTGAGGCTGCCATATCCTGCAAGATCCTCACTGTGGTTCTGCAATATCCGAATTGTTTCTTTCTGGCTGCTTGTAGTATTTTCTCCTTTACCTGATAGTTCTGGAATTTGGCCACAATGTTTCACAGACTTTTCAATTTGGGATCTCTTTCAGGAGGTGTCTAGTGGATTCTCGAGATTTCTATTTTACCCTTTGGTTCTAGGATCTCAGGGCAGTTTTCCCTGATGAGCTCTTGGAAGATATTGTCCAGACTCATTTTTTCATCATGATTTTCTGGTAGACCAGTGATTCTCAGATTGTTTCTCCTGGATCTGTTTTCCACGTCAGTTATTTTTCCATTAAGTTATTTTACCTCTTTTTCTAATTTTCCAATCTTTATGTTTTGTTTGACTGATTCTTGGTTCCTTATAGAGTCTTTGGCTTCAATTTGATTGATTCTAGTTTTTAGTGAATTATTCTCCTCAGTTAGTTTTTCAAGCTTCTTTTCCATATGCTCAGATTTCATTTTTAGTTCACACATTTTACTTTTTAAGGAGCTGTTCTCTTCATTGTAATGCTTTTCTAATTTCACCATTTTGTTTTTATAAGAAGTGATGGGTTTATCTTCTACCTCTCTAAGCCAGATTTCAAAGTTCTTTTTGAGCTTATCTAGGAATGCTTTCTGTGCCTGAGACCAGGTCATAGTCCCTGTTAAGGCTTCAGCTGCCGGTGTGAAGTCAATACTCTCTCCTTCTGAGTTTGATTCCTCCCTCTCACCATAATAGGACTGCAGAGTCTTTGTCTTTATCTTTGTAGCCTGCTTTCTTCCCATTTTGAGGCAGAACCTTAGCCACACCCTTCCTCCATGGTTCCTAAGCCTTTACTGCTTAAAATTTTCCTCTGGGCCAATAATTACTGTGTTTTTGGGTCAGAGGTGGGGATTGGAGCAGCCAGGGTTCAGACTGTCATCGTGGTCCCTGGAAGTTCAGATAGGGGGATTTTAAATTTCCAGGCTGTAGATGGGTAGTCCCGAGAGGAGCTGCTGTCCCTGCTGTGGGCCCTGCCTTTGTCTCTTTACCAACTCTGTCCAATCCCCACCTTGTGGTGATAAACCTGGGAATGGCCCTTGTGATTGGTGGATCAGCAGCCTCTTCCGGCAGCCTCTCAGCATGCCACAGTGTCCAGTGGCCTCTAGTCTGCACACCGCGCTGTGTTGGCAGGGCCTGTCTTGTATGGCATGATTATTTTCTACTAGAATTTGAAAGAACATCACATGGGAGAGGGATTAACTAAGCCTGTTTTGTCTGTCCCTAGAAGATAAAACTAATTCAGAAGTTGAAAAGAAGTAGATTTCAGCTTATATAAGTGAAAGTTCACTGACAGTGAGAACTAACCTAGACATCACATTTAAAGAAATTATCAAGGAAAACTACCCTGATATCTTAGATCCAGAGGATAAAATAGACATTGCAAGAATCTACCAATCACCTCTTGAAAGAGACCCCAAAACGAAAATGCCCAGGAATGCAATACCCCAATTCCAGAGCTCTGAGGACAAGGAGAAAATACTGCAAGCAGCCAGAAAGAAACTATTCAAATATTGTGGAGCCACAATCAGGATCACACAAGATTTAGCAGCTTCTACATGAAAGATAAGAGGGCTTGGAATATGATATTCTGGAGGGAGAAGGATTTAGGATTATAACCAAGAGTAACCTTCCCAGCAAATCTGAATACAATCCTTCAGGGGAGGTGAGGAGAAGAAGGGATATTTAACAAAACAGAGGATTTCTAAGGACTCCTGATGAAAAGACCAGAGCTGAATAAAAAGTCTGGCATTCAAACAGAAGACTCAAGAGAAGCATAAAAAGGTGAATATGAGAGAGTAATCATAAAGGTCTCAATGGAGTTAAACTATTTCATTCCTATATGGGAAGAAAACATGTGAAACTCCTAAGAACTTTATCATTATTAGGGCACTTAGGAGGAGACTGCTTAAACAGAGGGCACAGATGTGAGTGGATTATGTTGGGATGATCACCAAAAAAAGAATATAGAGGTGAGAAAGATTGGGATACATTGGGATAAGGAGGAAAGAAAAGAGAGAATGGTCAAATTTTCTCACATAACAGAGGCACACAAGGAAGAGTTTTTACAATGAAGCGGAAAATGACTGTGGAGGTGGCTGGCAATGCTTGAACCTCACTCTCATCAAAACTGGTTCAAAAAGGGAAGAATATGTATGTATGTATGTATATATACATAGACACACACACATATATACATATACATACACATACATATATACATATACATGCACACACACACATATATATATACACATATACATATGTACACACACACACACACACACACACACACACAGTTAAAAGCCTAGAGCAGAGTCTACTATGCTTCAGCTGAAGTGAAGAGGGCAAGGGTGGCAATCATAATCTCAGACAAAACAAAAACAAAATCAGATCTAATTGAAAGAGATAATCAGGGAAACTTCATTTTTGCTAAAAGGTACCATAGAATAATGAAATAACATCAAAAAATTTTGCAGCAAATTTCTCTGGTAAGGGTCTCATTCCTTAAATATATAGGGAACTCAACCAAATTTCTAAAAATCAGTGTCATTCCCTAATTGATAAATGGTCAAATGACATGAACAGATAGTTTTCGAAGAAGAATCACAGCTATCTATAGTCATATGAAAAAATGCTCTAAATCACTATTGATTAGAGAAAGACAAATTAAAATTACTCTGAGGTACCACCTCACATCTATCAGAAATGATAAGTGCTGGAGGGAATGAAGGAAAATAGGTACATTCATAAACTGTTGGCAGAGTTGTGAACTGGTCCAACCATTCTGGAGAACAATTTGTAAATATGCCCAAAGGGCTATAAAACTGTGTATACCCAGTGACCCAAAGATACCACTGCTAGGTATGTATCCCAAAGAGATCAAAGAAAAAAGAAAAGAACACCTACACACACACACTCACACACACACACCTTGCCCCACTTCCTGGCAGAGAGAGAGTGGATTCAATATGCAGAATGAGACATACTTTATTTTTTTTAAACATGGTCAGTGTAGGAATTTGTTTTGTTTGATATATGTGTGTATAGATGTAAATACATATACATATATATCATAAAAGTTATTTTTTTCTTTCCTTTTTTCTACAGGAGGAAAGAAGTAGAAATAAGAAAAAATGTTCATTCATTATTTTTTTTAATTAAAAAAAGTGTAATGGACAGCCTCAGAAGTTGTAAATCTCCTTTCACTTGGAGCTTTCAAAGAGGCTGCATGAGCATTGATTCCAGGATGCTGCTGATGGGTAGCCCAGGTGCTTCTGAGGTGTGTTCTAATGCTTAGACTCTATGAGTCTGTAAACAATTTGGCTCTGAGTCTAACAAAGAGTTCTCCCAACTACCCTACCTGGGGTGGGGCACATGCATGCTCAGGTAGGTGTATGGCCAACCCTATCCTCCAGTGGCTCTGAGTACTCCTCAGCAGGGCAGCTCTGACCACAACTCTCATTCTCTTCCGTGGCAAAGCTAAGTCTGGCAGGCCAGGCTAGAAGGGTCTTTTCCATACAAGGAGAATCACTCCACCTCACCATTCCGTGAAGACAACAAAGGGGAACTAGACAAAACATGGGTCATATTCTGCTACAGGAGCTCATGAAGGTTCTGGATTCAACCCCTCCCTATGCAATCAGCATTTCCCTGGCAGAAAGCCTGTGAAATAAACTTTTAGGAATCACAACATATTAAGGGCACCAGGACAGCTGGCTTATTTTAATTTTATAGGATTGTATTTTGTTTTTGGCTTGTCCTTCCTTTCCAAAGATAACCCATGACATCATGGGGTGATGTCTCAACTTGCAAGTGAATTCTATATTTAGACCTGGATAAGATCTTAGAGGCCACCTAGTCTGCCCCTCATTTTACAGATGAAGGAAACTGAGGTGAAGAGAGATTAATACTGATGATGATGATGCAGATGACTGAGATTTGTTAAGCACCCATCAAGTACCAGGTACCAGGTACCATGCTAACCAATTTACAGATATCTCATTTGGTCCTCAACCCTGAGAGCTGGGTGCTCTTATTAGCTATTGATAGTTTGTCTTTTTATATCATCGTCATTTCTGAATTTATTCCTCTCCCTACATCACCCAGAGAGTCAATCCTTAGAAAATAAAAGAAGGAAAAAGAAAGAGGGAGAAAAGCAGTCTAGTGAAACTTAACAGTATGTGCTGTGGTCCACATACACGGCCCCCTTACTCTGCCGTTGTTGTTACTGTTTGTCCCACATGCTCAAAGGGGACCAAAATGACATCACAATGTTGGGGTGTCAGGCTGTGATCCCAGTCACATGAGCTTGAAAGGCTCCACCACAGGTGAGGCACAAGTAGCTCACACTCTGCAAAGAAGGAAGGAATGTGCATCTTCCTATCTCTTCTCCATGCATCTCTTTCTGCAAAAAAAAATTAACACGGATGCATCCTTAATCTTGTCTTTCTTGTGGATGTGAATTTCCATCTGTTGTGTTTATCTAAAGTGGGACCAACCTAGATGTCTTGGTTCATGTACTTGGTAAACTGCATTAGACCCCTCAAGCTACGACGGGATTAATTAGTGGGGGGATTAATCGGTGTCTCAGAAAAGTCATTTATTAAATGGCTCTTGACTCAGCAGCCAGCGGAATCAATACATTTCCTCCTCCAGCGTAGTTCAGCCAAGCAAGGCGCTCCAGCTGCTCTCTTCTTGTCTTTCCATACTCTCCCCTTAGAGCTAACCCATTTCCAGAGTTAATTTGAAAATAATTAACTTGGCTATTTTTTTAAGGTAAATTCTACAAGCAAGAAAGCATGTAAGGGCATTCCTTTTCTGTTGGGTCAGTAACACGTCACCCCCCAATATTTTCCTGGGAATATCTGTGAGTGGCATTAAAGAAAACACACTGTCAGGTTTCTATGATGTATTCCTTTGACCTCCTACCAGCCAGAAAGCACAAAGGCATTTCTCATGGCCGAAGCCAAGATAAACCACCTTCTTACAGGCAAAGCACAGTGTCAGCCATTTACAGCTTCTAAGATTTAAATGTTTAAATTTAAATTTAAATGCCCCCAGCAGAAAGATGAATGAATGAAGAGAAACATTTATTAAGTGCTTGTTATGTGCGAGGCACTGTGCTAAATGCTTCACAATTTACTATCTCATTTTATCCTCACAACCACCCTAGGAGGTTAGTATTATTATTAATTATAATTATTATTCCCATTTTAGAGATGAGAAAACTGAGGCAGAGGTTAAGTGACTTGCCCAAGGTCACACAGCTAGGAATTGCCTGAGGCAGAATTTGAATTCAGACCATTCTGATACCAGGCCCAGTGTTCCATCCACTGAAGCACCTGGCTACCTCCTAGGATCATTATCCTTATCACAGGATTCTAAAGCTAGAGATAGAAGGAACCTCAGATTCCATCTTGTACAAACCCCTTGTTTTAAATATGAAGAAACTGAAAAAAAAAATGAAAAAGTTAAATTAAATTAAAAATTAAAAAAATTAAAAATTAAAATTAAAAAAGCAAAAAAGCAAAAAGGGGTGGCTAGTTGGCACAGTGAATAGAGCACCAGCCCTGGAGTCAGGAGGACCTGAGTTCAAATCCGGCCTCAGGCACTTGACACACTTACTAGCCATGTGACTTTGGGCAAGTCACTTAACCACAATTGCCCTCCAAAAAAAATAAAAATGAAGAAACTGAGGCCCAGAGAGGTGAACGGATTTGGGAGGGAATTAAGTGGCAGAGCTGGGACTGGAACTCAGGTTTCATAACCCCAAATTCAGTGTTTCTTTTTCATTAGGCTGCCTGGTTCAAACCCCACCATGGATGCCAACTTGCTGTGAGACCCTGAGCAAGTCACTTAACTCTGTTTGCCTTCATTTCCTCATCTATAAAATGTGGATATATAATAGCACCTACCTTGCAGGATTGTTAAGGATCAAATTTCAAGATATTAGGAGACACTCTGTTTTCCAGAGCTAAGGCCCCGCAAGCAAGCTGTGGCCTGAGCTTGCATAACAACAATCCTTTGCTCTCACCCTCTGGATGATCACACCCTCTGGCAAAATCATGGAATTATTGCATTGCTTTGACCTGTACCAGGTGTTCTCTGCTTGGACAAGCTCCTGCTGTATCCATGTTGTGGTTTTGAAGCCCTTCTATGAATCAGATTTGTCTCATTTTTGCTGTTACCCCTCACTGTGCAGCAATTGGTGTAAGTATTGAGATCTGACCTCATTAAAGTGGGGGACTCTCCACCAGGGCTGGGTCCCTGGCACATGTGTCTAATCTGCCTCCTTGCTTGAAAGTCATTTCCCTCTCTTTGAAATTAAACTTTCGTTTGATTCTTGACTCTACTGTCTCTAGCATTCTCTGTTTGGCTCCAGCCACTCACAAGTTAAAGGTCAGTTCTGTCCAGTTGACATTAATATGTGTCAGAAGTGGGATTGGACACAGAACCAGGTTATTGGACTCTCTGGTACCAATGGAAACAGACTAGGTGCCACAGGAGATTTATTTCTCCAGAGTCCAAAGCACCCCCTCTTCTGCCCTTGTCCCTGTTCCAAATTCTCCAAGCTCCCACTTTGGTTGAGCTCACCATTCTTTGTGAGGAAAACTCCAGATCCCCTCCGATGACCTGGTTTATCTCAGATCACTCTGATAAGGATATCCTTTCTTAAGCTGCACACCTCTGTTAATTGGTCTCTCTGCCTGCCTCTGTTTCTTAAACTGCACGCCTCAGTAACTGTGTGCCTCTGTAAAATTATAATCGTAATTGCATGCTTTTTGCATCTGTGTATCTGTCTTACCATTTTGTCTGTGTCTATGTCTTTGTAAAATGTAAAATTTCTGTGTTGTGAGTTTGATTCTGTTACCTTGAAAGATTTAAAATGCATACAGTCAGAAAAACTTCTAAGGTCTGTAGTCAGAGAGTTTAGAACACTAGGAAAGATTAACGAACTTTCATAGTTGAAGTAATTGTCCAAGTAAGCAGGACGAACCCCCCACTTTAGACTTTCTGCAGGAGATTAGGTTATAAGAAAAGAAGAAAAAACCTGCAAGACACTTTTCTTCTGTCATTTCAACTTTGGTTATGTTGGAATTACAGAAATAAAGTGAGATAATCAAAATTTGTAGAACTACTAAAAACATCTTAGCAGATTATAGAGCTTGAAGATTCATCATTTTAAGATGGAGAGAACTCCTAGGACTTTGTGGTAATACCAGGAACTCACTCCCTTCTGAAATATCTTAGTAAGTTTTGAGGCACCATTCTGTAGAATTTGTTTTAAAGAAAAATAAGGATTAAACTTTATAAAGTTAAAAGTAAATGGCAAGATTAATAGCTTTATTGTTCTAGGGCAATAAAGGAAGGCAGCTAGTTTGGAAGTAATCCCAAAGTGAAGACAGAAAAACAACAGGTAAAAGTTTGCACCTTAGAGCAACCTCTTGTTAATCCTTCTTTGACATTTCTGACCATGAAAAGAGAAAAGTTTGTTTAAACCAGAGATCCCCTGAGATACTCTCAGTTCAGAGACTCTCTCCCTGTTAACTCCTTTCATCTCAGATCAGATACCCAAACTCTCAGACAAGATGCTGACCTGCATTGGTAAAAGGAGTTTCTTCACCTGGGAGTTCCCTATAACAATAAAATCTCAAGTCCAACTCATATCCTCTAGGGCAGTGATTGTTAACCTTTTTGTGTAATGGGCCCCCTTGGTAGTCTGGTAACGTTTATAGACATCTTCTAAGGATAATGTTTTTAAATGCACACATAGGTTTGCAAAGAAAACCAACTATATTGAAATAGTTATCAAAATATGTTTTTTAAAGCAGATGGGACCCAGATTAAGAACTCCTCCCAGGGGTTAACCAGTAGCCTAGCAGGTATCACTAGAAATATAATGAATTAATCTGCCTTGACATTTTTTTTTCTGTTGACATCACAAACACATATTCCACTAATGTCGTTGTTGCTTGTTGTTCAGTCACCTTTCAGTCTTTTGACCAACTTTTCATGACCCCATTTGGAGTTTTCTTCACAGAGAAACTGGAGTGGCTTGCCACTTCCTTCTCTAGCCTATTTTACAGATGAGGAAACTGAGGCAAACAGGGTTAAGTGACTTGCCCAGGATCGCACAGCTAGTAGGTGTCTGAGACTGGATTGGAACTCAGGAAGATGAGCCTTCCTGACTCCAGCCCTGGCTCTCTATCTACTGCATCACCTAGCTAACTCAATAATGATAATACCTAGAATTTCTATCATGCTTTTAAGGTTTTGTTTTTCACTAACCTCCAACTAAAATTGACCATTTCCTTCCATTTTGAATTAAGCCACAAATATTTTTCTGATATCACTAGATCGTCAAAGGGTTCTATAACACCAAAGAAGTTAAGAAGCCCTTCTTTAAAGGTAGTGAAACAATCCCTTATCTGTCATTAACTCAGGTACCTGATGCAGTATCCTAGTAGCCAACTCTGGAGGCAGAAAGAGTGGTTCCTTCAGATTTCACCCATAGAACAGCATGGCCACCACAGAAGAAGTGAAGCTGCCTCTAACTGAATCAATACTTCATCCTTGTTAAGTATCTTTTCTACAACTATAAACTCCTTTCTGTTAACTGTTAGATGTTAGATTGTCAAATGCTTGAAATGAGGATAAACACGGCATCAAGATCAGTGACTGTACTGTTGGTAAATTCTTCAGTTTGAAAAGGTTACAAACTAATACTAAAGTGGAGGGAGGGTTGGTGCATGATTTTCTGTTTGCAGATGATTGTGCACTCAATACAGCTTCTAAAGCTGAGATGCAACAAAGTATGGATCAATTGTCTGCTGCTTGTGCTAATCTTGGCCTAACAATTAACACCAAGAAAACACAGGTGCTGCACCACCACACCATCCATACATGGAACCATTGGTTACAGCAAATGGAAAAGTTCTGAATGCTGTGGATGTGTTCACTTACCTTGGTAGGGTACTTTGCAGGGATGTACATATTGACAATGAGGTTGGTGCACATGTTGCCAGAGCTAGCTCAGTGTTTGGGAGGCTCCAAAGGAAAATATGGGAGAGAAGAGGCATTAGACTGACTACCAGACTGAAGGTCTACAGAGCTGTCATGCTGACCTCACTGTTGTATGCCTGTGAAACCTGGACAGTCTACCAGTGCCATGCCCGGAAACTGAATCGCTTCCATTTGAATTGTCTTAGGAAGATTCTGAAGATCACCTGGCAAAAGAAGGTACCAGACACTGAGGTCCTTACTTGAACTAAACTCGCAAGCATCTAAACTCTGCTTCAGAGAGCACATCTCTGATGGGCAGGCCACATTGTTCAAATGCAAAATGTACCCTCGCCAAAAAGACTGTTTTATGGAGAATTCACACAGGGCAAGTGTTCACATGGTGGTCAGAAGAAGTGAGTCTCTCTCAAGAACTTTGGAATTGACTGTGCGACATGGGAAACATTGGCACAGGAACACTCAGCATGGTGAGCCCACATCAGGGAAGGTGCTGTGCTCTATGAGCAAAGCAGAATTGAAACAGCTCTAACAAAAAAAAAAAGAATTGAAACAGCTCACAGGAAATGCAGGATGCACACATTTGGAGAATCCACCCCAAATGCTCGCACAGGCTATTTGTGCCCGACCTGTGATAGAGCATTCCGAGCTCATATTAGTCTGATCAGCCACAGTCAGATACGCTGAAACTTGATTTTAGCATAGTGATGTCATTTTGGTCCTCTTCTGGAACATAGGACAATAACCAACCAGGCAACCAAGAGCATCTCATTTCATTCTAATTTCACACCCAAACACCAGCCTGAATCAGGGCCAGCCTATGACACAATCCATTCCTTCTTTTCCTCTGAGACTTTTGCCCATGTTCTCCCGTAAATCCTCCATAAGAAGGTTCCACCATCTACCTCCTGATACCCCCTGAAATGGGCTGGGGGCTTACTCCAGAACCCCTGACACTCCACCGATACCAGCAGAGCACACAGGCCATGCATGTTTTATCCTTTGTTCTTGTTACACAAACAGCAGCTGTATGTCTCTTCTCCTGCCACTCTGCACACAGGAGTCATCATTTGCAGCAACCAAAATGAGAAATACATTTTCGAACGTGGCTAATGTGGGAATTCATTTTGCTTCACTATGGATATTTGTTATAAGGGATTGGTTTGAGTTTTTTTCCAATTGGGGGAGGGAGGAAAATAAATCCTTGTTAATTAAAAATAAAACTAAAGTTTAAAAAGATTCAGCAGCTAATTTAGTCTAAGAAATATGTTCACTGTTTTTATCCGCTAGTCAAGGACAGAAGATGAGCCATAAAACAGCTGCAGTGATTTTGTTGAAAAAGGGAAGGATAGAGAAGGAAGCAACCGTTTATTAAGTGCCCACTGTGTGCTAGGCATTCTGCCAAGTGCTTTGCAAATGCTATTTCATTTAATGTCAGTGGAAGTCACAAGTCGATTGCAACTTTTCTGTCCAGCCTAATCTCACATCATTCCCCCTCATGAGTTCTATGTCCCAGCCAGAAAGGTCTATTTGCTAGTTAGTCTCTCTCTGTGACATGCCATCTCCCACCTCCATGCCTTTGCACAGGTTTTCTCACGTTCCTGGAATGCTCTCCCTTTCTCCCTTATGCTTCTTGGAACTTGGAGCTACCTTCTCCGTTCAGCTCAAGCAATACCTTCTGTGAGAGGCCTTTTCTGTCCCTCGTTAGTGCCTGTCTCCAAACTATTTTTTATGTATTTGGCATATCCAGACTTCTTTGCCTCATGAAGGTAATCTGTTGTTAAAAAAAAACAACCCATAAAGCTTCTCTTAGGGACAGTTTTTTACAGTGATTCTGTTAATTACAATGGAACAAACTTTTCTATATTCTTGAGTCCACAAATGAACATACATTGATATTTAATGGTTATGTAAATGAATCAAGCCATGAATGAAAAAAAAATTAAGATCATAGGACCATGGATTTACAGTGGGAAGTCACTGAGCTCAATTAATTAAGAAAAAAGACATCAATACAGACCATATCAGCTTATAGAATAAGTTGACATTTTGTAGAAAAACAAGGGGATGGAGTGAGGAAGAGTACCAAGAGAGTCACTGGGACCCAGTCTTCAGTTATCGAGTGCAATGAGTGAGGTGATGCCTGCTCTAAACTAGCAAACTACAAGTATTGTGGAAACAGAACTTAATGCAACAATTGTCAGTGATAACAGATGCAGAGATGACCACATGGTGATTCTCATTTTGTTGGGTTTGACTGCTCAAAGCCTACAAAATTCAAATCAGTTTTCATAAATACGAATACAGCCCTGTCCCAATTGGTGGAAATAATTAATTCCTTGCAGTGGTCAGGTGTATTCAACTCTGCACTATTCAAAGTTATTATTATGTAAAATATGGTCATTAGTTCCAGCCCAATAGAAATGTACATTGTGAATTTGAATAATGTGACCATTTTAGGGGATTCATTATTCCCACCACTCAGAGTCTAGCTCTACTTGCAAACACTTGTAAGCTAAGGTGGGATTTATCGTAACGTGTTGGGCTGAAAGGAACCTTGGAGGTCATTGGGTCCAATTCTCTCATTTTACAGATAAAGAAACAGAAACCAGAGAATGTAAGTAACTATCCCAGGGTTATGTGGCTACTATATTGCAAAGGCAGGATTTAAACCCAAGTCTTCCTACATGCAAGATCAGCACTTTATCCACTCTCAAAATAAAATTCTCATAACCCAGGGGGCACATCTCAGGGTATGACTGTATTTCACACTGACCTATCATATTTCTATATTTGTATGTAATTATGTGTGTGTGTGTGTTGTTTCCATTTAAGATGCTCGAGGACAGGGACTATTTTGTTGTATGTCAAGTCAAATCAAATCAACAAGCCTTCGTGAAACACCTACTAGGTGTCAGGCTCTGTGCTAAGAGCTATAGTGTAAGGGTACACGTGTAAGGCCATCAAGTCAATCATTTATCCCACACCACTTAAAGTAAATGATAAGTTCTTCCCTTAGCCAGAGACAGCCTAGATCAGATTGCTTACTGTCTCAGAGAGGGGGGAAGGGAGGAAGGGAGGGATAGAATTTGGAACTCAAAATCTTTTTTTTTAACACATAATGGGGGAAAATAAAATGCTACATTAAAATCAAGAAAAAAAAAGGAAAAAGAAAGCAAATTCTGAGATGCTATATACATATATATGTATATACACACATACATATATATGTATATATATACATATATATGTATGTGTATATATATGTATGTGTATATATATATGTATATATGTGTGTGTATATATATATATATATACACTGATACCCTAACCAGTTGGAAACAGATCTCAACCAACCAATCAATTAAAAACTTTAGACTAAGTACAAAAAGTCCTTGAAAGTCACGGTGTGACTGGAGTGATGCTGTCCAACATTCTGTTCCAAATTGGTAGGGAAACTTGGTCACACCTTGGGGAGTCTGCATAAAACCAGGAGCTAGTTCAGAACTCGTTTGGAGTGAGTCAGACAAACCTTCAAGAAGGAATCACTGAAGAATGTGGAGGGTGTGGTGAAAAAGCAGTCAGCCTCAGCCTGGGCCTCCCTCTCCCCTTAGCTGGAGAATTTTGGCTTTTGCTTATTAGCAACGTTGTAGGTCAGCAGCATTCAGTGGCAGCCTATGAACGGAGAGCTAAGAACAGGCTGGGAATGTTGATCTGTGAGGAGCCCTGTAGAAAAGTTCATGAGTGCTCTATGAAGGGGAGGAGAGGGCTTCTAGCAACCAGGAACTGAGTGGGGCTTATCCCTTTTCCACATGCAGTCTCTGAGTTTTGAGGCCACTTTCCCCTGGGCACTGGATGTAGTGGTGTGAGAGTGTGTCATCTACCTTTCTTCTGGGTGTGGGGTCTTATACCACCACGGTAATACTCATTTCAAAAACCAATTCAGCCTCTCTAATTGACATTGGCTAATAACAATGGAGAAGTGCACCCAGGTTGGGGGCTTAGGAACTATAACATTAGAAAAGACACCTCTATCCCTTCAGGGTGAACCCTAAGCCATGAGAACACAATATCCAAGCTCTGTGGACCCAGGCTACCAATGAGTCTGGAGGTTTGGGAGAGGAGCTCCAGAGTCCACACAATGTATTTTGTATTTACTTTTCTATGTACATATAATTTCTCCCCTGTAGAATGTAAACTCTTTGAGGGCAAGGATTCTTTCTTCCTCTCCCTTCTTTCCTTCCTTCCTTCCTTCTTTTTCTTTCTTTCTTCCTTCCTTCCTTCTCTTTCTTTCTTCCTTCCTTTTTTTCTTCCATTCCTTCCTTCCTTTTTTCTTTCTTTCTTCTCCTTCTTTCCT
>JAQQSU010004289.1:0-14120 GCA_028627135.1 Pseudochirops cupreus
ACACACACATACATATATGTCTATATAGGAGGGTGTATATGTATATGAATACATATGTGAGTATGTATATATGTGTACAGGTATACACAGACAGAGGGTACCGGATCAATTGAGTAGGAAGGGATGATATTTAAAAGGTGAAATTGATTGATAAGAGAGGAATATAATGAGAGGAGATGGGGAGAGACAGATTGTCTCATATTATCTCATATAAAAGAGGCAAGGGATAACTGTTTCAATGGAGGAAAAGCGCAGGAAGGCAAAAGGGAATGACTCAACCTTATTCTCATTGAATTTGGCTTAGGGAGGAAATGACATACACTCTGCTCTATAGGAGATTAGGGGGGATGAGGATGATGGGGGAATGATAGAGAGGAGGGCAGGTTGGGGGAGGGAGGGTAGTTAGAAGCACATACTTTTGTAAAGGGACAGGGACAAAGTAAAGAATAGAACAAGTGGAGGCGGGGATAGGATGGAGGCAAATATGGTCAGTCTTTCACAATATATCCACTATGGAAATGTTTTATGTAACTACATGTGTACAACCTATATTGAATTGTTTATCTTCCAAGTAGGGGTGGGAGGCAAGGGAGGAAGGGAAATAATCTGGAATTTAAAGTTTTAAAATGAAATATTTTTTAAAAATATTATTATTACTTATTATTATCATCATTATTATTATTATTTATATGCCACTGAGAAATAAGATATACAGGCACTGGGGTATGGAGATCCATCTTACCCTACCAGAAAGTCAGAGGGGTAATGGGGAAGAATATAGGAGAGAGCAGATTGGGGGAGGGGATATTCAGTGGGATTGCGGTTTTGGGGTGGGGGGTAGAGGAAAGATGGAGAGAAAATGTGTTACTCAAAATCTTGTGGAAATGAATGATGTAAACTAAAAATAAATACAAAAGTTAATTTAAGAAAAAAATTACAAAGGATTACTTGATGTAAAAATAAAATCTACTGAGTGTGGAAACATATGATTCAGTAGAAAAAATAATAACAGCCTATTTGCATCTTGTAGATAGGAGTTTTAATGCTTTTGGCTCTTTGAAATCTCTGCTGACTTTCATTGATTTACAAGAACATTTCCTTGCAAAGATTAGAAAATTTCGAATTCTGCAGGTTTTGAAAACAGCAACAGACCTTGTGAAAGTGATTTTAAAGCTCTGGAAAATCCCATTTGAGTCTAGAGCAGTGTTAATATCATCATGAACTTCATGTGGTCTTCACCAAAGATATAGAACCTGAATCTATCTCCATTTCACTCTGATAGCAAATATTTCTCAGCTCTGATATATTTGAGGGAATGACAGATATAAATTGAGCATTTTTCATTGAACATATTCAAGTTAATCCTTTGCAGAAGCTGAATCAGATCTCTCAGAATGAGATATAATCCTTTCCCCCACCAAAAAAAGAAAGGGTATGTGTGTGTGTGTGTGTCTGTGTGTGTGTGCGTGTGTGTGTGTGTGTGTGTGTGTGTGTGTATAATAGACAATGGCTGGAACAATCAGGAACATATAGCACAGAAAAGGCAAAAGCTAAAGAGAATGACATACTTTAATATATGCCATATGTATTTTCAGTTTCCCTATGATTAGGAATTAGTGCTTTGAATTTTGTCCAAGTGATAAACTGCATGTCTATGGTCCTAGAGTGGCAATGTAAAAGTCTAGAGGCTCAGCTTGACCAGAAGACCTTAGAAACACTGACTCTGAAGCTAAGTTCATAGGAATGTAGAACTACAGCTCTAGAGCTGGAAGAGACTTCAGATGCTGTGTAACCCAACCATTTTTCTGTATTGATTTATTGAAATTTAGGTACAGGGATTTAAATGAGTTGTATAATATCTTATGGATAAATGTCAAAGAAGGGATCTGAACCCAGGTCTTATGAATCCTACGAATTCTGAACGTGTTAAAGTATGAGTTAAGACTGAAAAGGTGGATAGAAACTATCAGAGGTGTGTGTGTGTGTGTGTGTGTGTGTGTTTGAGTGTGTGTGTGTGTATGTTTAAAATGCATCCATTCATAGTTTGACTTCTTTTAGAATTGTCCTTTCATCAAATACAATTTTCTTTCTGATTTATGGTTTGCTTGCTTTGCCTTCTTACTGTAAATAAAGAGAACAGTTTCTGAAAATGAAAAAAGGGAAGAAGCCAAGATAACAGATCTGCCAATTTAGATAAATGTTAAAAAATGTATGAGCAACAGGAAAGATAATAATTTAACAAGAAGATTGTGTTCAGGTTCACAAGTTCCCTGAATGTCACCTTTCAGATCTCTATGAAACAAGTCAGAAAGTTTTTATTTGTTGTTCTTTCTTCTTAGGAATTAGTTTTTGATGGTGAAAGAAAAATCTACTTTGGAAGGAACAAAGAGATTTTTTTGTTATTGCATATTTGTAAACAATGGTAAGCATCTTCAAATATCCTATAGCTGTTTTATGATGAAGAAGATCAGAAGTGACCAAACGATTCATTTGACATTCAGCTCTAGCTGAATAAGAGCACAGTGCTACCATTTTCTCCACGATCTTTCACTGAAGGATGCTACTTTAAGCCACTACTTGCAATAGACTAAGGATTTAAGTAGTTAAGTGATTTATTAAAGTAGTAAAACAAGTGATTTATCCCTGACATAGCATAACTCTGATTTTAAAATGTCAATGGAATTTAAATGAATGAATGCAGTTAGACTTTTGATGAGATAATAACAGGCCAATGACATTAAAAACAGGTTAGGTTAGGTAATAAAGACTAATTTAAAATTAGAAATATCCAGGCAATTGACATCTTTCAGTCAGCATCTAAATTATCTTTTTTCTTTTCTCCTTTTTCTTTTCCCTCTCCCCCTCTCACCCCCTCTTCTTCCTCCTCCTTCTCTTTGCTTCCTTCCTTCTTTTTTCTTCACGTATATTGATTTGAAGTGAGAAGCATCTGCATTTAGATGCTGTGAATGAAAATTTCATAACCCTGAGGTTAAACTTCTGAGCCTCTTTGAATTTTAACAGAGAAATTCTAGGAGTATGGACAAGTAGTCCATCATCAGGCCCCTATTCAGACACTTAAATTATTATGACTGAGAAACAGAAAGTGATACGAAGATATACCTCTATTTTCTCAATAATTATTTGTTGTCAGTAAAAGGTTATATCAGGTTGTCTGATTTCTTTTTCTCACAGAGACAATTCAGATTCAACAGATAGTGAATTTGAGTAGAAACTTACCAATTACTTAATGTTAGGAAAGATGCTTAACCTCTAATAGCCTGAGTTTCCTCATCTGTAAAATGGGAGTACTGATAAAGTACTGATAAAGTCTGATTTTTGTGATGATACATGTGAAGTACTTTGTAAAATGTAAAACCCTTGATAAACATAGGTTATTATGATTTGTATTAAAAAGAAAAATTTGTACTTTAGGAAAGAGGAAACGCAAAGTGCTTCGGAAACCTTAACATGCTACTGAAAAATTTGTTTTTGTTATCAACATTGTTCTTATGTCAAAGTAAGACTTCTCATTGCCAATCATATTATGAAAATGGGTAAGCAAGAGAAAGCAGAAATACTTATGTCCTACCTTAATTCTGTTTTATTTATCAAGAGAATAATCTTCAAATTGAGAAATGTAGGATGCAGAGCAAAATTTTATAACAACATATTCTTGGATATTCTAGAGCAGACCTGCACAACTTGGCAGTAGGTAGAGGACAAAATTAAAATAGGTTAAACTTTGTTAGCTGCAGATAGTTTTTAGAGATTTGAATGCAGTGGCTAGTGACCTAAAATTTTTTCACCTGTTCTAGAGGGTTTTCTCAGTAGTTCAAGGAAACTGTAGAAAAGTCCTAGTAAATCAAGATTGTTAACCACTGGATTAACATCAAGCAGGGAAAAGGGATCATAGTGAAACATGCCAGCTTTTTCTTAGACCTAAGCCTTACTTTATGATTAAGTTTCATAATATTTCATGATAAAGGTTTCCTTGACTTCATCACTCCAGAAATTTATCATTCTGAAAAATGAAATCAACTCTGAAACTCTGACGTCCTCAAACCATTTCCCATCCTTACTGCAAGGATTCTTCATGCCACTGAGCCAAGTACTCTCTCCACTTTTTCAGCTTCTTTTTATGTATGTGTTGTCTCCATGAGACTGTGAGTTCCTTGAGGGCTAGGACTGTCTTATGCCCTTGTTTGTATCTCCAGCACTTAACACTTAATACATGTTTACTGATTCTGCCTGTGATAATGCAATACCACTGATCTGATTGACAACTTTTTTGAAAAAGTTTGCTACATCTGGCACTATGGCCCTTGAGGGTCCTCCCTGTAGCAGTGTCCACAGTGGTGGCAATTCCGACATCATTTTCCACACCTTCTTCCAAGAGTACAATACTAACTATTTTGTAATGTACTGGAACTTTTCCATCCCTGATGCCATGGTCCTGATCATTAAGCTTGTATGAGATAATCCACATTACCCTGTTCCTACACAGTGAGCATGTACCTGTTGCTACATAGTAAAACACTGCAATTTTCCCATTCATCACAACTTTGAAAATTTCTATAGCTTACATAGTCCATCTGTTTCTGAATCTCACAATCAAACTTTATAACCAATTATAGATTACAAAATGCTGACAGGCTGTAGAGATGTCTGTGATTTTTGTGAACACAGTCTTTTCCAGCTGATGGTAAGTACTCCTGCTGTAACCCCTGTCCCTCCCAAGTAGTAGTTAAAACCATAAATGAGAAGTGAGATGAGTTCAGATCTATGATATAGAAGACCAAATACCTGCAAAATTGCATGGTAAGGCATTAAAAAACATTTAATCCCTTATCACTAACATTATTCACCCACTATTCTTTTTAAGATTGCTGTATTTGTTATATGCTGCTATATAAGCCAAGAACTACATGGGCTTCAGGAAAGATCATGTTTTGCATCCTTCAAGGCCTAAAGATTAAGCAATGTAAACAAATGCTATGTCTAGCTATGGTGTCCTTTAAGAGCATAAAGTAGAATTCTTTACCATGTGCCAGCATGTCAGTCATAGATTTAGGATAATAAGTTTGAAATGTTCTTGTTTAAATCATTATACCAGGAAACCTCCTTTAAGACAAAATAATTTCAGTTAGCCATATTTCTTCACTGAAACCAAGTTCACATGAATTCCAAGAGTCATAACAGGGATTTGAATCCTGGTCTTTCCTGATTCCAAATCTATTATTATTCTACTATACCATATTGAGTCAATATGGAAATAATATGGATTCATGAGTGATATAAGTATAATGCCAAGCAAAGGCAACTTCCAAGGTTCAGATTTCCAGCACAGTAAACCTCATTTATTCAGCAAACATTCACAGAACAGAGAAAGTCAAAATACAGTGTAACTTGTTCCTTTAGCAAGTAAGTTCTCAATTCAATCCAGGTACTACTCCACCCCAGACAGTACATTTATGTAATCAGTCAAAAGTCTCTTCTCAAATGGAGATTAGTCTCCAACCATAAACAAAGTACATTCATTTGGTCAATCACAGAGCACAAAGAAAACTCAAAGGCTTCCCACCCCTGAATCTCAAAAGGAGCAGGAGAACACAAAAGGCCATCCACTCTTAAGTTACAACAAAGTTAAACTCAGCATTGAATACCCAAGGAAAGGTCCTTCTTTCATCTTCACTCGAGGCAAGCCCTTAGCAATCTCAGTTCCTGGGGAGACAAGGCTCAACAAAGCCATACCCGGTGTCCTCATTAAGTCACTCTCTGCCTGTAGAACAGTCCCATAACCCCTGAAAACATCAGCAAGGCCCTCTTCTAGGATTTCTTTGCATGTACCACAAGAAAATCTTCCTTCAGAGCTTCTGAACCAATAGCCAGAACCTGGCAAAACAACATCACAACAGACAGACAAAATACCGGCATCATAGCCATGCCTCCTCAGTTCCTGGCAGTTCCAGGTGGCAGTTCTCAAAAGTTCTGGGCAGTTCCAATGGGCTCTCAGCTGTCTTTCTCTCAGCAACTCAGGCTCCATGATACTGGATGCTGCTCTCCCAAAGTCCTTCCGGCCTTCTCTAGGCTTGGGCCTCTCTCCCAATTCATGGCTCCTCCCAGTTCAGCCCTCTCTCTTCACGTCAACAAGTCCATCCCACAAGTGGGATTCACAAGCTCTGAGTTTCAACACTCAACCCAAAAACCAAGCCAATACAGGGGCATCTCCAAATTCCATTACAAATACATTAGGCTATACTCTCCTGGAAGACTTCTGCATTATCAAAATATCTATAGTAATTCCTTGATTTCATAGTTTACTGCTAATGAGATACTAATATTAATGATCATGTTAATAATTAGCACTTATATAATGCATATTATGTGCCTGGCATTGTGCTAAGAACTTTACAAATATTAACTCATTTTATCCTCACAACAGCTACATGAGGTAGATAGTATTATTGTCCTAGAGGAAACTGAGGCAAAAAGAGATTAAGTGACTTTCCCAAAATCATACATTTACTTAGTCAGACTCAATTAACATGTATTAAGAACTTAGTATGTCAGGTACGACATTAAGTGCTGGGGATACAAACAGAGATATAAGACAATCTCTTCCCTTAAGGAATTCACAATTTAATGAGGGAGAAAACAAAAAGAAGCTATTAGAGGGGATGGAAAAATTACCCTGGGAAGGGACATGGTTAAGTTCTGAACCTGGGATGAGAAATGATCTGAGGAAGTGGCAGTTTTCAATTTGATTTTAATCTTACAGAATGACAAGCTTCTAGAAATCATAAAATCCAGGAAAGTAGCTGAGGAGGGAAATGATGAGGAAAATTACCTGGGTCCCATCCTAAAATCTGGGAGATGCTCTCCAGTGTCTCTCCTCTACTCTTCCCAATTAGAAGAAAGAAGGATCTGCCAAAGACAAGGGATGCTGAAGAGGTATGAGTTTCCTGACTTGGTTTCATCTTGCAGAATGCTGAGTTTATGGGGACGATAAAGATCAGGAAAATAACTGAGTGAGAATTGATGTGGAGAATTCCTTTATTTCAGAATTTCTAGTAAGGATCTGAGACCAGATTTTAACTCACCAATATGCTCATCAAAAATGACTGGCTTCTTCCTGACATCCTGTTTGTGTCCCACAAGTTCTTTGTAAACATCAGAAATTGTTTCCATTATCATTATTATTGTCACTACTTAATATTATTATTTTTTAAAAAATACATACTATGGTTAAGGACATTTAGTGGTCACAGATGCAAAAATAGCATCTCCTGATATTCCCAGCCCTGTGAAATATGGGACAGGGTCAAAAACTCTATAAGGAAGACAGTAAGTTTGCCACAATCATATCTGAATCCTTTCTTCTCTCTGTGTTGCAGTAACTGTGGATTTTCTTATAGACTTCATTCTGAAGGAATAGACTTCCTGATCAAGATTTTCTTTCTTTTCTTAATTAAATATTCTAGGGGCTTTCCATAAGAGCTTTATAATGAAGATCATGTGATAACTTTACCCATGGAACAGTCCCCATAGCAATTGTTACAAAACCTGCAGGAAACCATCTTGAGCTGTATAGACTTCTTTCCAAAGTTCCTTTGAAATAAGCATGTCAGGAAATGCCAGGGGGTTTCATTAAAGGTAATTAGAAACAGAGGTTTCTCAGTCTCATTGTATTGGTGAAGTGCCTCTATGTACCTTGGATTTTCTATTATTGATTCCAGTTTGGTGGGACATCGACTCCTGAGGAGAATGAAGCTGTGGAGAATATCGTTGTTGGGAAGTATGTGAGTTCCTGGGTTCAGGAGGAACCTCAAAGGCATAGCACCTTGGGGGTCCCTACTGCCCATGGTTGTGCAAGTGCCCACTTCACATTCACAATCCATGGGTTCAGTTTTATCTTCTGAAATGTCTACTAACTGAGAGGGGCCTTCCCTGAAATATTCACCAAGATCAGCTAGACTCATGGGTTTGCCTTCCTTCTCATTACTTATTAGTCATAGGGTAGATTGGCTTTCCAAAGGTATGGAAGTAAAAGAGTGAATATCTGTGGATGGTAATTTGAGATATGTCACTGGGGATTCACATGTCTTGTCACTCAAAGGTTTTGTTAGCCAGAGTTCTGGTTTGGGATGGACTGTATTGTCTCCAAATAAGTCAATATTTTGTTGGGCCAGAGATGGATTTTGTTCTCCTGCCAATCTTGTGCCCAACTGCAGTTTGAGTTTCTCAAGTAATTCCTGCTTAGCCTTCAGCACCTCCTTTTGTTGATGTTTGCGAATTGCATTCTTCTGCTGATGGAACTCTGTAAGGATTTCTTCTTCTTTCTTTAGCCTAAGGCTCTTCTAACATTTCTCAGTGTTGTCTCAACTTATTTTCAGTCTCATGGGCTAACTCTTGGAGAACCTGGTACCTCTTATCAAGATTCACCCCAATAAGTGTGCTTCTATGGGCCAAGGCAACACCTATTGTGATAGCTGGTGGTACAGCCCGTGCTCCAACTGATTAACCCCAGCAATATTCATGAATCAAGCATGAGGACCATGAATTCCATGTTTTGAGATCTCATTTACCACATGTCAACAACTATGAAGTTTCCTCTAGAGACTCTTGCCTTGGGCCAAGGAGAAAAGCTCAACCCCATGCTTTGTGCACAGTAGCGTATGATCCAAAACAATTTTAATAATAAACAATATGGCAAAGCATTCTTGGGCAACTGATGTGGCAATTATTAGTCTGTTGCACCATGCCCAGTCTGTTGATGGAGTCCTTAGTGTATAATAACAAACTGGAGAAGAAAATTTTGCTGCATCATTGGAAAGATGATCTTCCTGGTAGCAGTTGAGATCCAAGTTTGTGGGAATTCTGCTAGGCCTTGTTCAGAGTGAACCTGGATTTGGCATAAGACTTTTTCAATACAGGCTTGTTTCCCTACAACCAATTTTGGAAGGAAGAGACTATAGAATGAAATGAGGAGACCTATCCTTCCTCTGTTCAGTTCCCCTTGTGGGACTGCTTGTGGTAGAGGGCTCTGATTGCTTGCATAAAGGAACTTGTTTAGGCTAGTGCTATCTACCCCACCAAGTTGATGGACTGCATACTCATGCTCTGAGAGATACTGAACCATTGGGTTTTCATGTTGATATGGCTATGATGCATAAATTCATAAGGATGTTCTGACCTCACTCAGTATGCCTGCAAGCTGACCCTAACTCTGTTTTATGTTAATATTATTATTAGCCAGATGCTAATGTATGGTATTTCTTTCCAGGAAGGCCTGACTACACCTCCAGAGACCAAATATTCCTAAACAGGAAAGTCCCCAAAGATGTTTTGAGAACAACTCCTTCTCCCCCTCCTCCTCTTAATGTACTTATTTGGTGAAATGTCTTTGTTAGAAGGAACAACTAAATGTGGGTAGTCCTGAGCCATCTTTGGAGTCTCCCCTGTAGAACAGACATGTAACCTAGGACCTTCCTATAGAAACTCTGGAGACTGACCCAGAACTCCCCAGCCAAGTGATCCACATGTAAATAATTCCCTATCAGTGCTGATCAATTGTGGTAAGAGAGGACAACTATTGGGACTTAGTGATTGAGACCTATATTATTGTTTTATTGATAAATTCTGCTACTGTAATACAAACTTGAGACTTGGTGGCATTTCTGAACCAATCCAAACTAAAATTAAATTAAGCTGCAGCAAATAAGCTTGCTTTGCAACACAATCACCTTCATAATAGTAATAGATAATAAGGTAAATGAACAACGGCATAGATGATCTCTGAGATGCGGTCTTGCTTCTATTACATCAATGACCCTGCAGCAAGAAGGTCTAGGTTTTTAGTGGCATAAAAGTTCAATTTTCTTGCTCTAAAATATTTAGTTTGAATGTTCAATGTCACCTCAAGTAAATCATGTAGTGAATCTCTAATTGTGTGCTTAATTATGATGTAGATTTCCATGCTTGTTGGTAATCTTGATGAAGTTGATTTTAATCTTATACTTTCCAAGATTTTCTTACTTCTCTTTTTAAATTTTCTCACCCCTTCTCTTTTCATCACTTTTGTATTATAACCCACAAACCAGGTTATTCTTTCTATGTTCTTCTGCTTAGTACAACTTCATTCAAGCTTTCTGAGTAGAGTGTTTGAAGCATTTATTAATGCTAAGAAAGATGAGATTTGTTTTAATAAGAAAGACAACATGGTGCAGAGGAGAGAGGACTATTCATGGAGTCCAGACAAATATATATTACTTCTGTTACTATGGACAATTCATGGAACCTTCAGCATGTGAGCTACCTCTTGAAAAAAGTCTGAGCTATTGACTAGTGGAAGGAATTTCCATTCTGATAGGTTGCCACACCAATGAAATCACAACATTTATTCTCCAAATCAATGAAAGTAGTGACTGCTGCACTGCCCCTATTAAAAAAAAAATCAAGAATGAAATATGTTCTAATTTTATCACATGGAAATTTTAAAATAGAAAACTGATAATTAGGAATCCATTGCCTTATGTATGTCATGAATTCGAAAAAAAAAATACCCTGGAAAATAGAAACTGGAAAATCAGATAACAGGAAATAAAACTTGCTAATATCTCAAAAATCTTCAGTGGTAGAGAGAGATTGATACCAATATCAAAGAAACATTAAGTGGGGAAATACCGACATTTATCCACTCTTACATTTAATAGTCATTTATCCCCAATTGAGTTAATTCAGACCTAAATGAGAATTCAAGGTGAGGTTCTTCAAATGAATATTTTAATTCCTCTGCTTATCAAAGCTATTATCATGAAAAGTATTTATTTGGAGTGCAACTACTGGTCTGTTCTTCATGGTTCATAACCTTCTCAAACAAATAATACTGTGACAAAGTCAGACAAATAAAGCAGCTGAATATACAGTAGGAACTACTGTAATTGGATAACTCAATGTTCCTTACAAAGGGTAAGTTTTTTCCCCCTATTTTAGACAATATAACCTCAAATGCTCCCTCTATGTGACTAAAAAGGAACAGCCAATGGCATAGTCAAATGTTCTAAACTTTATTAATGGGTAATTCAGTCACACTGGTTGATTTTATGGAAATTAGATGCTAAGGTTACTAGGGTGTGGGGAGGATTTGGTAATGCTTTAGTTCAGTCATGTGATATAAACATACTTTCAGTGCTATAACTGAAAACTGTCAATGGATTAATTTGACAATTTTAAATCTCCCCAAATCATTTGACAAAACAATTTGTCATAAACTGTATTATACATGTTCATTACTGCTCAAGCATCACCAAGTACGTTTTTCAAACAAACTATTCAAGGAATTAGTGGAAAGGTATTATTTATTTTATTAGTTCTTATTTCCAATTCTAACTAAAATGACAAGCCTATTAAATAGGTATTGAGAGCCCTAAATGACTAATCTCATTCTTAGTACGTATATAGAATATCCTAAACACCTGAAGGAAAAGTATTCAGAAGGACAGTGCCTAGAAGATGGAGGAGGTCCATAAGATATATTTCACATATTCTCCTACACTTACTATCATTTTTTATACCTATGATTTTATGGTTATCTCAGGTGAGGAAACTCTTACCATGTAATCAAAAATCAATTTCCCCAGGGCATTGAATGGTTAGGTGACTTTCCCAGGGTCACACAGCCATTGTTTTTCAGAGGCAGGACTTGAACTGGGTCATCCTGAACCTGAGGTCAGTCTTTTATCTACTTTGCCATATTGTCTCTATATTCACCAGGAATTCTCTCCTCATCTTTGTCTCCTGGATTCCTAGGCTTCCTTTAAGTCTCAAATAAAATCTCATCTTCTGTAAGACACTTTTTTATCCCTCCACATTAATGTCAATACCTTCCCTCTGTAATATCCCCCAATTTCCCTTTTATATATCTCATTTGTAAATAGTTCTTTATATCTTGTCTTCCCACCCCACCTCTACCATTAGACTGTGAGTTCCTTGAAGGCAGGAATTGTTTTTTTTTTCTTCCTTGTTATCCACAGTGCTTAACACAGTGCCTAGAACATGATGGTACTTAATTAATGCTTGTTGATTTACCATCATATTCGCAGGTCAGCAGCACTAATGTCCATGATTCCCTTCCTTATGACCTCATCTGGCACCTCAGTTTTAGGTCGGAAAAAGAATGCTCAGGGGAAAAAAAAAACGAATGCTTAGAACTTAGGCTTCTTTGGACACTTCATAAATTTTGCACCAGAGTTACAGATTTAAATATTGAAGACAGCCATCTTACTATTTTTTGATGATAACTAAAGCTATAGTTAATGGTATTTATTTTTCTTGCTCTATATTTGTCTCTCTATACATATATACATCTTCATCCTTATCCAAATTCATATCTGTATTTCTTTCTCCAGATGAATCAGGAGAGTTTGGCTGGAGGTTTGTTTGTTTGATTTCTATATCTGAGAAATGAGAGAAGAAACACTGGGACAAATAAAAATATATTGGGTTATTGCAGCCTTTGTCATTTGCTAAATGGTTACTCCATTCCTAATGAATGATTAATTAGGAATAAATCCAATTGAAAAGATGAAGTGTTGGGGCAGCTAGGTGGCACAGTAAACAGAGCACCAGTCCTGGAGTCACGAAGACCTGAATTCAAATCTGGCCTCAGACACTTAACACTTACTACTGGTGTGACCTTGGACAAGTCACTTAACCCCAATTGCCCTGCCTTTCCCCCTCCAAAAAGCAAAGCAAAGAAAGAAAGAAAGTGAGAAAGAAAGAAAGAAAGAAAGTGAGAAAGAAAGAAGGAAAAACAAAGAAAGAAAGGAAAAAAAGATGAAGTGTAATAACTTCCATGTCAAGCAGTATCTTAAATTTGTCTAATAGGGATCATTAAAGATATAGCTACTTAGTTATCTTGAAAAATTACTATAATTTAGCTTTTGCTTTGAAGTAAATACAGGAGAAATATGGGAACCTAAAAATAGAATCTAATTCTAAAATTTTGAAAATGTATATAAAGATATATATTTTGTAGGTCTAGAATGATCACATAATGCTCACAGTTCCTCACTAACCATATATGAAAATATATGACTAATACCTGGGGCAGGGAGGGGGTGTGGTTGAGGGGCATTTCTGCCTAGTAGTAGGGGAATGAAACAGTTGACTATCTAAGGCCCTGAGACAACCCTTTGGTTGAGTTGCACCAGATTAATTCATAGATGAGATGATGATGTTACAACAGGATTGTATTAATAATTCTGGCACCTTTTAGATATGAAAAAGATTGCACAATAAAGCGAAAAGAACAAGATTGGGGATCAAGAGTAACAATTTACAATTTCATCTTTGCCACTTTTAGCTAAATGTTTTTGGAAAAATATTTTAATTTCTCTAGATCTCTGTTTTCTAATCCATAAGATGAAGACTAGATGACTAGGTGATGTCTAAGTCCTTCTCTGCTCTAAATTTTATGTTTGTAATCCCAGGAATCCATAAAGCATATGAAAACATATTTCTTTTGATATTTGACTGTTAGAGGTCATTTGAATGTTCACTTTTTTTCAACCTCAGCTTACAATTTACTTAATTTTAGAAGAATTAATCTTCAAAATCCTATCCTGCTAAGCTCTGTGTATTGATTATGTAGATCAGAGTTCCTGGTAAAAGTATTTTGCTTTCCTTGAAATTAAGATATTTTTTTCTGTACTTCATAAGTAAAATGAGAAATCTTACTGTCCAGTAATTATTTCTTCTTTTCATCAGAAACAGATTGAAGTTTTTTTGACACTTGCAATTTAAGTTTTATTGTTACTAGGCCACTTGTGCAAGGTAAATGATATGAATGTGGTTTTTTATTCTGCTTTTGTTTCCAATGGGAAATTTCTTCTCAAACAATTTATTTTAAGATTCTACTTTATTGGGGGGCGGAGCCAAGATGGCGGCGTAGAAGCAGCAACACATCGCAGCTCTCACATAGCCACCCCAAAATACCCATAAAATAGGACTCTAAACCAATCCTGGAACTCCAAAACGCACACAAAGATACTTCCCACTAAAGTCAGCTCGGCTACGAGGAACCATATCAGCACTGCGAACCGAAACCAGCCTGGCCTGAA
>JAQQSU010000429.1:0-24168 GCA_028627135.1 Pseudochirops cupreus
GTTCCTTGTTCTGAATATTGTGGCCACTGTAGTGAAAACTGTGTGGCCATTTTCTGTGATAAGATGTAATGTTGTGAATATTATAATGTTTTGAATGTTTGTCTTGATTTGTAATGGAATAAACAGAGTGTTCACTATATTTTGTAATCTGAACTATAAAAGCTGTTCCTTTGGGAATCTGCTGGTGCATGGCGTTACATATACGTTTATATAGGAGGGTATATGGGCATATGCATACATATGTGAGCGTGTCTATATGTGTACAGGTATACATAGACAGAGGGCACAGGATCAATTGAACAGGAAGGGATGATCCTTAAAAGGTGAAATTGAGAGATGAGAGAAGAATATAATGAGAGGAGATGGGGAGAGACATAATAGGGTAAATTGTCTGATATAGAAGAGGCAAGGGGAAAGTGTTGCAATGGAAGGGAAAAGAGAATGGGTCAACCTTACTGTCATTGAATTTGACTTAGGGAGGGAATGACATACACACTAAATAGGGTATCTCACCCTACAGGAGAGTAGGGGGAAAGGGGATGAGTGGGGGGATGATGGAGGTGAGGGCAGGTTGGGGGGGAGGTTAAATTTTTAAAAAGCCAGAGTTGTCACATTGCTATAGGAGGAAACAAAAACTCA
The DNA here is from genome assembly GCA_028627135.1 of Pseudochirops cupreus. Lineage (NCBI taxonomy): Eukaryota > Metazoa > Chordata > Mammalia > Diprotodontia > Pseudocheiridae > Pseudochirops > Pseudochirops cupreus. The sequence continues at coordinate 640 of JAQQSU010000429.1, forward strand.
AAATATAAAAAAAAATAAAAAATAAAAAGGGAATTAGGTTATGCGAAAAGGAACCATGGACAGTAAATGAATATTAGTGATAAACTTATATGCTATATGTGGCACAACACCTAATTCATAAAGGAAAATTAGTTTAGTTGAAAAAAGAAATAGGTGACACAATAATAGTAAGAGTCTTTAATATTCCTTTCTCAGATGGAAGCATATCTACCAGAAAGATAACAACATTTTAAATATAGATTAAACAAATTGCCTAAAACATTAAAGCTAAGAGATCCATGCCACCTTCTGAATAGAACTAATAAAGACTATGAATATTTTCAGGACCACATGTGAATTTTACAAATATTGAAAATATTGACTATATTAGGGTACAGAGAAATTGCAAGTAAATGTAATAGGCAGAAATGCGGAAACATCTTTTAGAGACCTATAGCACAATTAAAATAGTAATAAATTCAGGGAGCACAAAGATCTACACAGTTTCAAGTAGAGACTTGAATAATAAAATCCTAAACAATGAGTATGTCAAAGAATAAATCTTTGGAGCAATTAATAATTATTCATACATCAATGATAATGACAAAACTTTGTTTATTTCTGTCATGCAGCTAAAGCAATCTTCAAAGAAAACAATCTTATAAGAGAAAATATACACTAAGAAAATAGAAAAGAAGACTGAATATTTGTGTGTGTGTGTGTGTGTGTGTGTGTGTGTACATTAGAAGCCCAAGTAGTAAACAAACCCCAAATAGCACAAAGTATGAAATCTTTAAAGTTAAAAGTGAAATAGATAAATTTGAAAGTAAGAACTGATCAAAAAGCTGGTTCTTTAAAAAGGCCAACAAAATTGACAAATCTCAACTAACTTGATTTAAAGGAGGGGCAAAGAATCAAATCAGCAAAATAAATAGTGAACAAGGTGAAATCACGACAAAACTGGAAGGAAAAGAATTATTACCATCTACTATGCCAACAAAACTTGAGAACACAAAAGAAATAGACGATTACCTTCAAAAAAGTAAAATACTCAAACTGATAGGACACCAAATTGAGATCTTAAATAATCCTACCTCAGAAGAGGAAATATAATTTTCTGTAGAGGAAATACCCAAGAAATCCTTCTGGTCCTGATGGATTTACAAGAGGATTCTATTAAACTTTTAAAGAGCAAGTAATTCCAGTGTTATAAAAATTACTCAGACAAGTTGAGAAAGAAAGAAATTTTTACCAAATTTCTTTTGTGAAGCTAGTACTATCCTAATGCCAAAATAAAAGGAAGAGAAAGCAAAGAAGAACTGTAGACCAATATTAATGAACATTGATTTAAATTTGTTTTTTATAGAAACTCAACAGTATTTCTCTACGATAGTAACAAAATCCAGTGGGCAATAATAGAATAGGCAATTACTATTCAAATAACTACAGAAAGTATTAAGTACTCCAGGCTCATTCTGCAAAGCACGCTCTTTGTAAAGATTCAATTCTAGAATGTTCTTTAAAGAAATGCCATATAAATTAAATACTTAGAGGAATATTCAGTTCTCAAGGCTAGGCTAAGCCACTATGATAAAAATGAAAATAGTGCTCAAATTAATTCACGGATTTAGTGCTGTATCAGTCAAATTTACCAACAAGATACTTTATAGAACTAAAAAAAAAATAAAAAAAATTAATTTGGAGAAACAAAAGATCTAGAATATCAAGGAAAACAATGGAAAATTAGCTTTGGCAAATCACTTAGCCTCTCAATGCAGATGATAAGCTTATTTCATTTTTTTATGTCTTCTTTTTCTTTAGGTATTCATGTATATCTTGTGGAAAATCCATTTTTTCCCTTTGATCTTGTGGAAAATCCATTTTTTCCCTTTGAATTTCAGTTTGCAATTGTTAGAGTCACTGGTTCCTTTTTGGAGGAATCTTTAGTTTTACAACATTTTTTTTATATGAGTGTTTTCTTTGATTTTCTCATCTCTCCAGCTTTTAGTAGCTTGATTGGAGCTTTGTTTTTTCTTTCCAGAGCCAGGTTTGTCCCCCTGTGGCATTTTTGGCTGATCTAGTCGGTCCTACCTGGTCTTATCCTTAGCTCTCTTTGTTTGGCTCCCCTGTATCTTTGAGGTTCAGAATGCTGAATATTTAGTGCCCTTTATAGCATCTTAGGATAGGGTGATAGGGACTTCAGAGCCCTGTGACATCCTCATCTGAGCTGCCCTCCCCTTGATCTTTGCCATGCCAGTGCTGATTGTCGTGCTCTCTGGGGGCTTTCAAACATCCCCGCTATCCTGGAGCTTTCTCGGTAAAGTCCTGTGCTCTTGCTATCTCTGGGCAGAGAGTTTGCCAAACAGAGTCCTGCGTGTATCTCTGTCCTTTTTCTGGTTATGTTGAGCTTATGGGTTTGTTTACCTGTGCTGGCACTGGCTTTCTGGTAGTCACCTTTCATCTTGTCTGTGAGCTTCTGGCTGACTTTTTTTTATACAATTATAGTATGGAAGAAGTCACTGTAATTTATCATCGTGTTTCTTGATCATTATTTGATCTGGTATGAATTTCGGGTGTTTATGGGAGAGCAGCTATGGGGCAACTGTATAGGTGAATGCCATCTTGGCCAGAAATCAAAATTCCCAATTTTATCTTCCTGTGTTCTTAAAATTAAAATGTGTTGATTTCCAAGTACATCTTAAAAACATCATTTTCCCCTTCTTTTTTAGTTATTTGACAGTTCTTTTGAGTAAATCTGAGAAGTCATATCAGAATGATCGATTTTGCAGTGGATTTTACAGTCTGGTAGCTATAGTTCACTGTGAGATCAGTTTCCATATTCATGACTACACACTGGCCAGAGGTGTTAGTCCTCCCTGAAAACCCATACACCAATGTCATTGGTTCTCTTTGACAACAAAGGAGGAACAATATACACACTGACCAACCTGATATTTCAGAGATATTTTCTTTAATGAGTGACAAATATAAAGACTAAGGAATACTCAAATCTGAATTTAAAATAAGCCCCAATCAGACCTTGTGAGTTTGTCTTTGACCTAAGAGAGATGAATTAATGGGCCAGTCTTTTGGAATAATTGACATTTTGGCAGCTAGGCATGTTTAAGCAGTGATACATAGCCAGAGGAAGTTTGACATTTCAAGTCCAAATTGTTAACATGTAAACTATTAAAAAGCCTTTGGCAAGAATTTGACTATATAGGGAAATAGAAAGCAATCGGGAAAATTTAGCCTGCAACCTTCATCCCCATGTACGTAATTTGAGATTCTAGAAAAACTAGAAAACGAGGATTACAGAAAACTTCTCCTACATTCAATAGAGTCCAAAGAAGATTGCCTTATAGCATTTTCTGAATTGATTCTTCTGGGGAGTTCTGGTTCTCAGCAGGAAAGTTAGAATTCTGATGCATTCTGGATTTTTGTTTTAAGACAACATTTATAACTGCAGGGAAATTTTTCTCTTAAGAAAACCATGCTTCTAGTACTCACTAGTTGTGTGACTTTGGGCAAGTCACTCAATTTCTCTGACATCCCATGATCTCATCTGTAAAAGAGCAATTATTACAAACCCAATAGTCCTTGATTACCGTATTGTTGTGAGGTTCCAATAATATGTGTGTATGTGTGTGTGTGTAATATTTTGTAAAATCCGAAGGTTATCTGTGTGTCTTCTGTTAAATAAAAAACAATTGAAATGAAAAATATAAATCAGATGGGAGTCAGGTGCTGCCATGGTTTTCATTAAATGGTAGTTGGTAACCATGCTCAGGTGACACTATCTGTCCAGCATTATGCTACATCCAGTTTCACCAGGTGAATTTCTGTAGAAGAACCAAGAAACATTCCTTTCCAGGAAATTAAACAATAAAGAAACTCCCTCTGCTCTTATGCATTGTGTTCATATAAATCTCCTGGGGGAATCCAGTTGAATATGCTAAGGGTATTTCTTTAGGTTTTTTTTTTGGACATAATGTAGGTAACCAACGGCACTCAAGAGCTGGTTTTTTTCCAGCCCTCCTCCTTTTCCAGTTAATCATGCCCGTGATGACATTCTTTTGGACGTTTTTCCCACTTGTCTACTGCTAATACAGTGTAACCTCCTGGTGTTCACCATAGGCCTGGTTCATTGTCTTTTGGGTGACCAGAAACTGTGTTATTCCATAACTTGCAGGCATATGACATTGCTGGCAGATTATAAATGCAAAACCATCGACCTTTATTTCAGCAAGAAGCTTGAGGTCATTAAATGTTGCTGTTGAGTTGTTTTGAACTCCCGTGACCCCATTTGTGTTTTTCCTTTGTAAAGATACTGGAATGATTTACCATTTCCTTCTCCAGCTCATTTTACAGATAAGAAAACTAAGGCAAACAGGGTAAAATGACTTGCCCAGTGTCACAAGCTACCAAGTGTGTGAGGCCAGATTTGAACTCATTTCTTCTTGATTCCAGGTCTGGTACTCTATCTACTGTGCCACCTAGCTTCCCACTAAATGCACATTGCAGTCCAACCCAGTTTCCTGTTGCCTAGAGGCAGCTCGGTGGTGCTGTGGATAGAGCACTGAGCCTGGAGTCAGGAAGACTTTAGTTGAAATGTAACCTCAGACACTTAGTAGCTATGTGACTTTGGGCAAGTCACTTAACCTCTGTCTACCTCAGTTTTCTCAACTATAAAATGGGGATCCTAATAGCATCTGTCTCACAAAGTTATTATGAAGATCAAAGGAGATATTTGAAAAGTGCTTGTCACATTGCCTGGTGCTTAATAAATTCTTGTTCCCTTCCTTCCTTCTTCATTTCTGGCCCTAGGTTGTTGTACATTTAATAGTTTGTCCCGGATATTTGTACTGAAGGACAAGCTCTACAAGGTCTACAGACTTTCTATCCAGCTTCCTCTCATTATGTGTACAATATATATTCTTCATCTAGTTTTTTCCCTTATGTACATAGGCTGAACTCTTTGCTAATCTCACAGCCACCACAACCACATTGATTTGCATATTCTTATATGTGTACATGTTATCTCCCGCTAAGGAACATAAACTTTTGGAGGGGAAGGACTTCCATTTGTCATTTTGAATCCTCACTGCTCTGCACAGTCCCTGGCTAATAGTGGGCTCTTAATAAATGCTTATTGAGTGATTGTAGGTCATCTTTGGGAGGATCTCCATTGTTCTGGTACTTAGGCAGTTATCTCTTGTAAGATTACCCTGCAGTCCTTAATATTTCTCAAAAATCCTCCTTCCATTTGGAATGTGCACTAGACCTCGTCTTCAACACTGGCAAATAACACAAAGGAACATATATCCTCATTTTATGCCTCATTTGATATTTACAGTCAACTTACTGAACAAAGTTAGAGATATTAAATCTTTCCGTTTACAAAGAAAGGAGTCATGGTATTTTAACATGTCATTACAGATATGTAATAGGTTAATGAACTTTGCCACACATCCCTCTTTATTAGAGGGTTACCACGGGATGAACACCTTATCTCATATCTGTTTCATTGCCCACTAAATCTTTTTATGTTTTAGTCATTTTCAAAGTCCCCGTTATTATAAAAAATAAGTAGATACATTTCTGTTAAACGTCCTGCATGTTTGTAAGCCTTCTAGAAGTTGGGGACCTTGGATGCGGAAGGATACATCTGGAGAGAAGAAAAGGAATAGTACAAAGTCTCACGATAAGACCAAAGGAGTCATGTTGTTTGAGAAAAATGACCTTGGGTTCAACATTGTCAGTTCAGCTGTTGGCATATTTTGAACAAACGGAACTACTTTTGTCTGAGATTGAGATAATACAGTAAAGCAGAAGGGCCAACAGAGAAATGTTCTGCATATGTTCTGCATCTGATCTCTTCAGAACTCCACCTGCTAATTACTTTAAGGTCCCATAAATTGACAAAGGTTCGATCTATCAAACGATGTCCTATGTCTAATGTTGTGAGGTCTGTGGTATGCATTAGTTATGTAATTATTTATTTATGATAAAATTTCATTTAGACATCTGACCTGCCTTGGTCTAATTGAAGGCTTCTTCTCATAGATTTGTGCACGTCATTGTCTATAAACCTGAATCTTCAGCATTGAGCTCCCAGCAGAATGAATTGTGTTGGGGAGTTAAGCTGGTCTGAAGCTACTCCTTGCTTTTCATTCTCAAGTAAATGGCAGACATATTCTAAGAACTGAAGGTTGATTTTTGTTTCCCTTTTTGGTAGCAGCAGCTGATTTTTCAACAATTTAATTAAACATTTATTAAGTTATAACAACTGATATGGTCTTAAAATTATTTTGGAATGCTGTATAGACATTATACTCCATATTAAGTATTTGTTTTGGGACACAACATACAGTCCAAAGGCCAGTGATTTGGGGGATTGCTGAAGTCAAGTGACTAGGCAGGGTAGGATATTAAAATGTCTCCTTGAATGGAAGCCTCCTTCTTATCCCATTTTGCCCCTTCATTAGAGCCCTGTCCTGGTCTATTGCTGCTTCTTTGGGGGTCTTAGAGCTTGCCGAAGAAGAAGCAAACCACCAGTGATGTTCAAAGAAGTAGGCCTTTATTAGGGATGTTTTAATTCATGTAAGAGAAGGTCCTATGGTTAATTTGAGATATCTGGTAGGATGAGTAATGGAGGGGAGAAAGAAAAAGGAGTAGGAGGAAGTTTGCATTAAGGATCACAGTTTTCTGAGAGACAAGGACATAACTGGATCTCTTTAGAGACAGGCTACATCCATGCCTTAATCAGTAAAGTCAGAACCTTGGATGAGATTATGGAAAGGCCACAGCAGGAGGATGAAGGGAGCTAATGATTATGTAATAGACACCATCTAGATCCAATGCCCAGGTTATTCTAACCTAATAATGTGGGTTATTGTCACCTCCTCCCACTCTGATGAATATTTATTTAGGTTTTCCTCTACAAAATGCTACTTGGGGATATAAACTTTAGAGGGCCAGGCTGCTATGTACCAGGCATATCCGAATGATTTTCCACCTCAGGATGGTTTCACACCTTTCTTGTCCTAAGCAGAGCTTAGTTAATGGTCGACTAGGATTTGTTAATCACCTCCTATGTACCAACCACTTGCTAAACACCAGGGAAAGGCACAAGTATACCTTCAATGAGCTTTCAGTCTAAGTTTAGCTAGGAAGCTGGGAGTTTCCGGCAAGGCCGGAGAAAGGGGAACACTGGAGTGCTCTGGAGGAGAAAGAGATTCTGTGGCAAGAATAGCTAGGCCTGCCCTTTAACAGCCATAATCAGGGCCACTTAGCCTTGGTTTTGGAATGGTTTTTCTTTCATCAAACGTGTGCACATACACAGACATAGAAAAACACCTAAATTTGTCTGGATTGGTTTGCTTGTATTTCTGTGAGTATTACATTGTTTTATTTAGTTTTGGTTTCCAAATGTCTACTGATACTTGTCTCCCCACTAATCTTCATACTACCCAGATTATTATTAATTAGGACTATATTTCAAAGAGCTTACTGTGTCTTCCAAATAAATAATCAACATGAGAAATGCTGGATAAAAATTATTCTTTAACATCTCTGTTCCCTTCGTCAGTCATGGTTACCACCATTTGATGGCCCTTGAGACATTTTAATCTTGAACCCGTTTAAGGCTGCTGATAAACTATATTTTTCAGTATACCCTGACTGTGCTGGGTCCAGTGTTTTTGAAACAGATTGTGTTGTTTAATGCTTCCTGAGGCTTAATAATAGCCTTGTGAGAAGCTACTGTAAATAGATGATATCAGCCAGGGAAAAACCCAACAACTGAAGTAAGAATTAGAGGATCACCTCTAAAACTGCCTGGATATAACTAATGTAGACACTGGTGCTTTGGTAGAGCGAGTAGGGAGGAGTAAGCATTGCTATGGAAAAAGTAAAAAAAAAAAAAAAGGGAAAATTATATAGGAATGTAATGACCAGGGGAAGATGGCCTAGCTATGGTCAGGGAACAGCAAGTATTTAAATTTGGCTGACAGGTACAGCTGATGAAGGGGAGTAGGGGAGGAGTCAGGCTGGAAGTCAAGGGCAAGTCTTGGATACTTGGAATGCCAAAGGAGGGAGTTTGCAATTTATTTAGTAATCACTGGGAAATCTTGAAGGCTTTTGAGGTTGGGTGAGATGAGTAGGAGAGAACATGATGAGAAGTGTGCTACAGAAGAATTAATTAAGATGTATAGGTTGGCTTTAAATAAGACTATCTAGGAAAACAGGGGAAACAATGGGGATTCACCCAGCATTTATTTATTAAGAGCCTTTTATGGTCATGGCAGAGAGACAACATGGCTTAGTGGATAAAGGACCAACTGTGATTTCCAGAAGACCTGGTACATGCTGGCTACATGACTAGGGCAAGTCCCTCTTGTGCTCTAGACAACTGTCTCTAATATGAGTTTATAATCTAGTATAGTCTGTGGTAGTGGAAGAAATAGACTTTTGAGAAGCACATGGAGGATGGATAGCAATGGAAAGAAGTTGACAAATGGGAGACTACAGTTGAACTCTCTAACTTAACTGAAATGTGTTAGACATCTTAATTTATCCCCATTGTGATATTTCACAAATGTTTCTGCGAACTGTCTTATCATTGTTTTCTGTTACCTGTGAAATTTTAACTGAAAGGTTTTCTTTAATGTTACTACCAGACACTTCTGCGTGTCTGCCCCGTCCTTCCGTGTGTGTGTGTGTGTGTGTGTGTGTGTGTGTGTGTGTGTGTGTGAGAGAGAGAGAGAGAGAGAGAGAGAGAGAGAGAGGAACAAAGGAAGGGTTCCTCTCTCAGAAGGTTAACAAAAGTTTTTCACTAAAGGGAAGTATCAAAATCTTTTAAGAAGGGAAAATACATATTCTTTTTCATTGAGTAAAGTATAAGGAAAAAAGCTGATTTTTATCCTTCCCTTTAAAAATGTAATACATTCTTAATGACCTACCTCTAGCTTTGTCTACATTCACTCAGTGGCAATAAATAGCATGCATATCCTGGGCCATACTTCATGAATCGTATTCCCAGGAGTTAGAAAGAGAGGCTGTAGAAAAACAAAATGAAACAAAACTGTAACCTCTGGGCTCTGTAATCCAGTGTGAACAAAGTACATAAGAGACCTTTTGGGTGGACAGGCACAGTTTTTGCCAAACAGCAGTGACTCCAGGCATTGCCCTTTTGTTGCCAACAGAAAAGTTCAAAAATCTCGTCATGTCCCAGCTTCTCAATAGCTGATAAAGGTTAATGAAACTGAGGTTTAGGAAAGCCATGTTTCTCAATGTTTTAAGCTCCATAACGACAGTCCATGTAACTTCCAATTGGCCCTGTCCCTTTGCTCTTCTTGCATGCTGACGGGGATTCATTTGCCTGTTAGTTTGCTTCAAGTAATAGACTAGAGCCTATACTGTTGTGATTACTGGCAGGCCAAAGAATGCCCTTTTGAGAGAAGGGAGCCAGTGGCAATTAATACCAGTAAGAAATGAGATTTACATTGAAAGATCCTGTGAGCAAAGTACGTGCTTTGTTGCATTATAGGCATTAATTCATAGTTGGATGGGAAATGCTGTTTCTTTTGAGAAGTGTTGAAGTAATGGGGTGGTGAATTTTTTTTAACATAAAATTTGCTAATGTACTGTTTAAGATGACATGATGCTTCTTTGCAGGAGACAGAAATTTTGTCTTGTTCATGCCCATAAACAAAACAGTTGGATTTAGAAATCTGTAGAAAGTGGTCTGTGCGCTTTTTATCTTGAGTTCCTGAATTACTCCAAATGTACCACATGGGAAAATGCATTAAATAATTAAGACCACTCAATAATGTATATTGTTATATACAAATGTTGAGTGTTCATTTCAGTTAAATTGTCCAGCAGCCATTGCCTAAAGAAAAAATTATTCTATCCAGAGATGGGATAATCCAGTTTAAGTGTAGCATATGATAGATGCTGTCAATAGGTGACATGGTGGTTGGTTTTAGTTAAACATCCCCCCTCACCAAATACTTTCTCCTCTTCTTCATGTGGCTCATCTGAGGCAAGGAAAATGTGTTGGTGGCCATTGCAATAGTCTAAGGAGAATGTGATGAAGGACTGAGCTAGAACCAAAATTATGGCTATGTGAGAGGAGAAGCATTATAGAGGCAGAAATGGGCAACCGATGGGATATATAGAAAGAGCGGAATTGAAGATGACACTGAGATGACAAACCTGGGTGACTGGAAAGGGGCAGGTCTTTCAGTAGTAACAGGAAGGTTTAAAAGAGGGGTAGGTTGGGGGGTGGAATAAGTTACGTGTTTACTAATCAAGGCACTTCGAAAATTCTTTTATTTTTCTTGTTGTAGCAGTGGATTTATAGCAGTTAAACTACTATATAAAATTAATGTAATTGCTATCACTGGCATTTCTGTGGTCCACTTCCCATTCTGATTACTGGTTTGAATAGTCCAGCAGTGAATTATTTCCATTGTACATTATTGTTCTTCCTGTTTTTTTTTTCACTCATTTTGATCCTTGTCGTGTCAAATAACAGGACAGACTATACACAGAGAGCTTGTTCGAAAATAACTCCTACATCAATGACCAGTGTTTTCTTCTCTGTTAAGAAAATAAGGTATTTTAGTTTTTTTGTGCTGTTTGATGCTTGCCAGTTTTTGGTATAAAAGCTCTTTGAGGACAGGGGCTTTTTATGGGGGGTTGCCTTTCTTTATATCCCCAACTTAGCACAGTACCCGACAAATTGTAAGTGTCTAATTAAAACTTGTTGAGAGATTGATGGTTTTTTAATAAGAAAATATTCATGATATAAAGGTGTGAATCTTCTTTGTAGTTTGAAGATCCTTGACCTCTCTCATTCATTTCTCTCGAATCAGCTTTTCCATATTTTTTTCACTATTCTCACCTTTGCATTGAAATTACTGAGAATGCAGTGATCACTCATATATCACTCTATATAACCAAACTATTGTACAATGTGAAAGTATTTGCAGATCCTATACATGATTGCATGCTACCATGGGGGGTGGAGGGAGGGGAGAAAATTTGAAGCTCAAGGGATTGTGGAATTGAATCATGTAAACTAAAAGTAAATGAAATAAATTAAAAAAAAGAAATTACTGAGAATGTGTGTGTATGTGTGATGTACACATGTTTATATATAATATTTAATTTGAAGAGTTTCTCAAATTCTTTCTAGTGTTAGTGCATGAGCTATAATTATTTTCAGAGTAGTCTTTTTTGTAATTATTATCATTATCAGAGAAACAATCTGAAATGACTGGACGTCTCCTGAAATGATAGTTCCACTTGCCTTTAAGTGATGATGCCAAGTCCGTTCCTTGTAGTGACCTATCACCCCATTTAACTGCAACTTCTTTCTTTTTGTTTCATTTATAATGAGAATAGCAAGACTGGTATGATTCTGGGTTTGTTTGTTTTTTCCAGCAGGATGTCCATATGTTTGTCCTTGGGTAAAGATCTCACATTCTCAGTATCAACACTCAAATTAAATTTTGTAGTTGGTATAAAATACATCTTCACATCTCAACTAGATTATTAAAATAGCCTCTGAATTGATCTCCCTGCCTCAAGTCTCTCCCCATTCCAGTCTATCCTACATACTGCTGCTGGTCATTTTCCTTAAGCATTGATCTGACCACGTGACTCTTCTACTCGATCAACTCCAGTAGTTTCCTATTTCCTGTAGGATAAAATATAAACTCCTCTCTTTAACTTTTAGAGTCCTACATAGCCTGTTCACATCCTATCTTTCTAGCCTCATTGGCTATTACTCTTCTTCCTGCACTATTCAATGCATCCAAACTGTCCTCCTGTCTGTTCCTCATGCATGACACTCCATCTCCCATCTCCATGATTTTTCTCTAACTGTACCACTAACCTGAAACACAATACCTCCTTAGCTTTGTCTGATAGAGTTTTATTGTCCTCCAAGACCCCACTGAGAGACTATCTTCTACATGAATCCTGTACTGATTCCCTCCAACTGCTAGTGTTCTCATTCTCAAACTACACTTTATGTAACTACTTTGTGTATACTTATATTTATTCACCTTACATTTATTCTATATATATATAGATGTACTTGTTTACCCATTTAGAATATAGACTCCTTGCATGTAGAGATTGTATTATTCTTTATACTTGTACCTCCAACATTCAAGACTATGCCTGATACATAGTAGGTACTTAAGGAACTCTTGTTAATTTTTTTATTATATCATCATCATCATCATCATCATCATCTTCTGCCTCTTTTCTGCTACTCTGCTATTTTACAGAGGATCATTTTGTCCTTTTGTTTGTTTAATAGACTGCTGCCACCAGAAATTTCATTACCAAATGGCCGTTCTGCTTGTGCTTCATCTGGGTTGATATTCAGAAAGCAGCCTTAGTTTTCTCTGGGGGCCATACTCAAAGCCTTTCTGGTGAAGGAGAACCTGCTGGAGCTTGGGGCGTGCTGGTATAACCTTTAAGAACCCAGGATTACTTGCAGATGAGCCACTGGAATAGGATGTTGTAGAGGCTATCATCCACACATCAGCCAAATTGCTATTCCTACAGTATTGGTCTGACTCCTTTACTCAAGAAACTGTAGTGGTTTCCTGTCTGTTTTGTACTTACCATTTTCACACCCTAACTCCATCTTCTCTTTCCATGCTGATTTCTTCTAATTCCATACTCTGCGTTCCAGTCAAACTGGCCTTTGGTCTATTCTAGGTTTAAATCGATTGTTCTGTAACTCATCATGGGAAACATTGGATTCTTTCCCACCAAATAACCAGACTAGACATGGTATCACCTTAGGAAATATTCTTTTAGCCCTTTTGGCCTCAGTGTAAAAGGTTGATTCACTTTGAACTCTGGGCAGTTTCCATTGGCACCAGGAATCATCCATGAGTATTCACTCTCTCTCACTTCCATTTCCAGTAAATTGCCAGGTCTTGTTGATTCTACAAAAAATAATAAAATCCCTCACATATGTCCCCTTCTGTTCATTCATATGAACAAGTTGATAAAACAAGCATGTAGGCAAGTAAACAACCTTTTGCATTTCAGACACCTGGTTCTTTATATAGATCTCATTTGGATGACCCTTGAATCAATGCTGAAGTTGTATTTCTGTATGTAAAATTATCCAGCCATGTTTGACTACTTGTAGATTCTGTATACATGCCAGAGTTAGGAAGTGAATTTCAGGGAAAAAAAAGAGTTTGTTCTCTTAAATTTAGTACCTAATTCTGTACCCAGGGCAGCTAGATGGTGCAGTAGATAGAGTGCTGGGGCTATAGTTAGGAAAACTCATCTTTGTGAATTAAAAGTTATTCTCAGACACTTAATAGCTTTGTGACCCTGGGCAAGTCACTTTACCCTGTTTGCCCCAGTTTCCTCATCTGTAAAATGAAATGGAGAAGGAAATGGCAAACTGCTTCACTGTCTGCCAAGAAAAGCCCAAAAGGGGTCTTGAAGAGTTGGACATGACTGAAAATGACTGAATGTGAACATCATATACTATTGGGACATAAAACCATCACTTGTGTTATTTCTAATCATATGTCTATAATATAATAAAACCTCATGTCAGCCAAGGAACACATCAATCCCTGGCTTAGCTAAAAATGAGAATAATCCAGTTGGGCACCAAGAACTTTTCACTGGTCATCCTGACCTGGGAAATCACTAGGTATGATTGTCCCTTTGGCAGGCAGATTGTGAAAATTGGGAAACAACCCAAAAATCCTCCTGTCTTTAGTTTGCATTTTGCTTCAGAAGCAGGCCACTGGAGGAAAGCCATCATTTTGGTTTTCTAGCGCTGGACTGCAGAATGCTGATAACCTGAGGCAAGTTCGGGGGACTGTGACATTACACCTTATCACAGAAATGCATATGCAGACAGGAACTTTGGCTAGAACATTATTAACAAATATGGAAAAAAGCCTTAGAAAAAGACATTTGATGAACTGAGAAGTTATTTTGATTTAAATAATCAGAAAACAAGGAGTAGACAACAGTGCATATATAACTTTCTAGAGGAGCTTCTGTGTTTGATGCCTTCAGCTCTCCTTGTTGAATGAATCCATGGGTATTTTCCTTAATCATTCAGTGAGGAAAATTACTTCAAGTTTTCATTGCATCCAGACATATTTAAAAACATCTTCCGTTGAGGTCAGCGAAGCAAGACTCTTATCTGTTTGAGCTTCCAAACAAATTTCAATTGGAAATCTGTAAATTCTCCTTTGCAATTTAGGATGCTTGGTGCCTAAGTGGCAAAAACCCAACCCCAAACCAAAAACAAAAACAACAAAAACCTGACATTTTAAGTAATTGATTTCCTGGTTCAGAATGTAATCACTTATTACAATGTGCCAATTAAATCTTTGAAACCTCCTGCTATACGGTTAATGGAGGCCAAAGACAAACTACATTTCTGGTGATCTATGAGCTTCTCATGTCTCCAAACACTTCTGTTGCCTTCCCATGTACTGAGCCCTTTCCTACCAAAACTATAGACTATTTACTGACAGATTAACTGCCTTGCTGGGAGCGTCAATGTCTGGGTTGAGAATCTCTGAACATAAATCCAACGGCTACAAATAAAGGGGTTCTAAGGAGTTGGGAAACTTTAAGTCTGAGGCATGAACAGCTTGCCCCCCACCCCATCTAAAAGTCTGCCTTGTTAAATCTAAAATTGGTCATTGAACATTTGATATATTCCATTTTAGGTATAGTTTGAGGTATGATATATGACAGCTAATTCTTTTGGAATAGTACCTAATTTTCTTTCCCCTCAAACATACTACTCTTCTTAACTATCCTGTTTATGTTCGGGGTACCATTATTCTTACATTCAACCAGGTTCACAGAACCAGGAATCATCCATGAGTATTCACCCTCTCTCACTTCCTTTTCCAGTAAATTGCCAGGTCTTGTCAATTCTACAAAAAAAAAAAATCCATCACATGTGTCCCCTTTGTTCAATCATATGATTATCACCTTATTCATATCATCATCATATCTCTCTGGCATTTTTACACTAGTTTCCTAAATGGTGTTTCCTACCTCTCCCCTCTCTTTTTTTCCATCTATCTTCTACCCAGTAGCAAAATGGATATTCCTAAATATAGCTCTAACCATGCCAGTTGCTTGCTCTAGAATCTTCAATAGAATCTTCCTCAAAGATAAAATGCAAACTCCTTTATTTGCCATCCAAAGCCCCTCATGATCTGATTCCAGCCCACTATTCTGACTTACCTCACATTACTCCTCCCACCACCACTTCACCCTACACCAGACACATCCATCCTCCCTTAGTGAGCACTCTATATTCCATCCACTTACTGTTTCCCATGTAGAGCATTCCATCTTGGAGGTGGCTAGGTGGCACAGTGTGCAGCACCAACCCTGGAGTTCAGAGAATCAGAGTTCAAATCCGGCCTTAATCACTTAATACTTCCTAGTTGTGTGACCTTGGGCAAGTCACTTAATCCCAATTGTCCTGCCTTCCCCCCTCCAAAAAAGAAAAAAAAAAGACCATTCCATCTCTTACCCCTGTGCCTTTGCACAGGCTCCCTCCTCCCTCCCCCAAATACTTTGCATCTATCTACCTCCAGACCTCCTAGCTTCCTTCAAGGCCCAGCTCAGGTGCCATCTCTTTCCTGAGTCCATTTCTAATTCTGTCCTCCCCAAGTCATTAGCACTTTCTCTATTCTTGATTTTCTTTGTAAGGCAACTGAATATATTCACTTGTACTCATTGTATTTTCCTCTAATAGAATATTTGCTCCTGAGGGCAAGGGACTGATTAGCATAGCACAATGTACATAAAAACCACTGAATAAAGGTTGTTGGATTGAATTAAAGCATCAACATCATTTATTGTTCTCCAGCTGTGTGCAGGGTGTAGTAGAATTTAAGGTCATTGAAGGCAAGGACTATTTTCATTTTTTTCTTTGTATCCAAAATGTCTAGTACAGTGCCTAGTGTATGCTTTCACTATTCCCCTGACTTTACTTCTGACTAACCCGGACATTCTGTACAATGTCCCAGAAACCTCTTCATTCTAGAACCTCACTCTACCCTGGACTTCGTGCATTGGAAGTACCCTCTGCCCCTATCACCTCTCCCTCTGATTGGATGGTTCTTCCCAGAACCTCTATTTTAAGGAGGGCACCCATGCTGTCCAGGTCTTCATTTCTCTGCAGATTTCAATCCTGATTCTCTAGTTCCTTCTCTCTAATGCCTCCAGCAGGCTCACTTTTATGTCTTCTTTCTACTTTCTCCTTTCTTTTCCCTTTTTGGCTTCCTTTTATGTAGTATCTTCCTCCATTTCAAAGTAAGTTCCTTTAAGGTTGGGACTATCTTTCTTTCTGCTTTTATTTGTGTTCCCAGCCTTAGCATAGTATCTGTCACAGAGTAAACTTTGAGAAATGCTTGGTTACTTAACTTGCTTCTGTATGCTTAATAAATGCTTATCAAAGTGGAGGATGGATGTTTCTCATGCATCATATGAGAAATATTGACTGCCATAAAATTAGAGGATAGTAATACTACCTGGGTGATTGGAGGGGTTGGGGACTCTCAGGAGACCCATGGGAGTGCCTCAAGCTTGGGTAAACCATTGAGTTTATGTAAATATGTGGTAGAACAAAAATGGAAAAACAAATGAAAAAGGGAGCCATTTATCTTGATAGAATTGCTTATCAGCAAATATTTCCTTTTTTCATATGTCTACTGCTTCTGATTTCTTGATTGTGAAATAATTAAGAAGAGTGAAATGGCCCAGTGTACTTAATGGCCAAGCTGAGTGTAGTAAAAAGCAGCATTGGCTTTGGAGTAAGAAGACTCTAGTTCAAATCCTAACTATGTCAGTTACTACCTATGCTACTTTGACCTAAAACTTAATATTTCTTGGCCTTGTTTTCCTCATCTGTAAAATAGGGTGTTGGATTAGATGACCTCTTAGCTCCCTACCAGCTCTAAATCTATGATCCTAGATAAATTAACTTTCACTACTATTACCTTGGAGAGGGAATTGTGGAAAGATTGCCAAGAAATGCAATTCTAGGCAGCATGGCCCAGTGGATAAAATCTGGACCTTGAAATCAGGAAGATCTCATTTCAGATTCTTGTCTTTGATACTTGTTAGCAGTGTGACTATGGACAAATCTCTTTACTTCTCTGAGTTTCAGTTTCCTTCTCTGTACATGGGAATATATGATAACTGCAGTGTCTCCCTCAGAGGGTTGTTATGAGGTTTGACTTATCTGACCTCCAGAAAATGCTTTGAATGTCAGTTATTTTTGTTGTGACAGGTGATATGTGCTAGGTGTATACTTGGTGGTGCTACTGAAGTTGTAACCACCACACCTGGCTTGGTGTACTGCCTTCTGTAACCTACAGAAAGACAGGCTGTTCCTCAGTCAATTAACCAAACAGAGTGTATGTGTGTACATGAGTATATTTATATAGTAAACATGTATGTATATGTGTGTATGTATGTATCTTCTGACCACCAAGTGGCACTACAACTATGCCATCAGCCCAGTGGTTTCCTTTTTTTTTCCCAAGAGAATTTAGCTGGCTTTTCCAAAGGCTGTGGCACTTCTCTTCACCAGTGTGTGCTCACCAGCCAACTTCTGACTACTCCCCTCTTCCCCTACATGGGCTCTGCCACAGTCCTGGAGCAACCTGGTTGACGACAGACTCTATGTATATCTAAGAGTAATATGTGAATTATGCTAAAATGGTTAATCTCTTCTATCTTTTCTTAGACCATAATAGAGATATTCTCCTTCAACCAGTCCTCATTATTTGATTTCTTTCTGCAAACAATTCATACTGTATTGACAACTATTTTTATTTAATGAATAAAATGCTTATTAAGAACTACTCTGTGTAACCCTCAACTGATCTGCTCCTGCAAATCCTTCTGACCATTTCTCAAAGTTGGAAATTTGCTGCTATACTTCCAGAATTGCCACAGGTAGTAAAAAGATTAGAGGCAGGAGCTAGGAATCTCAACTCTCTTCTCAAAGATCAGGGCCCTCAATCAACTAGGGGAAGGAAACATTGTGGGAGGGGGAATTTTGTTCACTGTGTTTAATCAGCCAACATGGCTCTTAAAAGCGGCTAGTCCCAGTACCCTGGAATCCATCTCAGCTCTGCCATTGACAATCTAGTCATATCAGGTAGAAAAGTAGAGCCTTAGGATACTCCTGCAGTGGTGGCTTCTCTGTGACCCCTTGGGGCCAGCCCGTGTGGCTCTTTTTTTCCCTCTTTCCTATACCCTGAAACTCAGGACAAGAAAGCTTTTGAAGGGTAAGGGAAATGGAAATTCTGGGCTTTTTAGACTCTGTTTATTCACATTTATCTTCCTCTTTCACAGATATGTGTGTATCCAACCCCAATCTCTCCTGAGCCTCAGTCCCACATCACTTGATTGCCCATTAGACATTTACAATGGGATGTCCTAGAGATATCTTTTACTTAATACATCCAAATTAAATTAATCTTTACCCTTAAAACTTCCTTTCTTCCAAACATCTGTATTTTTGTCCAAGATGCTGTCATTCTTCCAGTGTTTCAAATTTTTAACCTTGGAATTACTCTGGACTCCTTTCGCTCCTTCATCTAATAATTTGCCTAGTTTTTCCCTTTTTACTTTTACAGCTTTTCTCTACTTACACAGCCATCGCTTCAATTCAGGCCCTCACTGATTTTCACCTAGATAATTGCAACAGGTTCTTAATTGGTCTCCCCACCTTAAGTTCCTTACCACTTCAGTCTACTCCTATATACTTCTATCAAAGGGATTTTCCTTAAGCACAGGTATAACCATGTTATTCCCCTATTCAGTCAACTTCAGTGGCTCACTTCAGTGGCAGTAAACTCTCATGTTGAGATTTTAAAGTCCTATACTACCTAGCCCCAAACCTCATTGAACAGTATTTCTTCTCCCATGCTCTGCAGCACAGCCAAACTGATTTCCTCTCTGTTTCTCACATATAACGTACTCCATCTCCCATCTTTGTGCCTCTGCATTGGCTGTCCCAGCATGACTAGCATATACTTCCTCCTCATCTCTGTCTCAGAAAGTCTGTCTCTTTCTTTAAGACATAGTTGATACACGATCTTTTGTATGAAGTATTTCTGGATCCTCCTTCAACTGCCAGTGACCTCCCTCCCAAATAACTTTTTTATACATTTACATTTCTTCACTTCATTTTTATACTGTATATATTTATGTATTTGTGTCTGACCATTTAGAGTGTACGCTCACTGCAAGAGAAGCTATTGTTTTATTCTTTGTACTTGTGTCCCCTGCACCTACCACATGTTTCTGGCACACACTATCTATTGAATAAATGGGTGTTAATTGATTCCCCAGATACCTAAGGAATCTCTTTCCCACTAAGCACTTCCGTGAGGGCATTAGAAATGCTTGTTACATTCTTATTATTAGATCCATCATTATAAACTGCAGTTGAATCTGAAAATAGCAATTTCCTCTGATTTCCCAGTATTTATCATTTCTCTTCCCATCACTGAATATAAAAAGAGAAGCATCAATATCAGTAGGTCACAAGAAGGAGACATGTATATAGAAACTTTGGAAGGTGTATAGTCATTGTAACCAGGCTTAGCTGGAAATTTCCCTGGCAATATCTGTTCAACATATCAATAGATTGGCCCTTGAAGATTTGTAAAGCCCATTTCTCACAACAACCCCTCAAGTTAGGGAGTACTAGTGGTTGGTTGTTGTCCTTCATGCACAAAGAGGACCAAAATGACATCACTGTGTCACGGGTGAGGTACATGTCTGACTGTGACTGATCAGACCAATACAAACTTTGAAGTCTTTACAACAGGTTGGACGCAAATAGTCTGTAGGAACATTTGGAATGGAAATGGCTCTAAATTTGTGCATCTCCCATCATCTCCATTTTATGGAGGACAAAACTGAGATTTACCAAGGTGACTTGATTTGTCCATTAAATCATTTGATGATTTAAATCATCAGAGCTGGGAATTAGAACCAGATCTTTTCATACTTCATTCAATTCCTTTGCTGTTTTGCAGGGCTCCTTCTCTGTAAGTAGAAGGAAATGCCAATACATAAGTAATCTCTCATTCCACTGGTTCAAAAACTCCTTCCACCAATACAAATTATAATCTATTTGTAACACTACTATTTCTTTTTTTTTTTGGTTTATAAAATGTAATTTTATTTTATGTTACTTTGCTGTTACATAGGGTGTAACATTTTCACAAGGCTTTTTTGGGACTACAATCAATGATTGGCAACACACAATAGTGGTCCAAACTTTCTAAGTAACAATCACTGGACAAACGTGACACCCTTAACACTACCATCTCTAAAGAATTTAAAATGGGTGTCACTCAGAAGCAGTGGTGAGGGTAAGGAGGCTATAATACTGAAATGATAATGAATTAGGAAAAATTGGAATACAGGATTTCATTACGTATATGTATGATTAAAAAGAAAATGGACTGACTTCATGGTTAAGAGTACCAGATAACTGATAGGACACCATTTCCACTGATATCCCCACAACATCAAAAGAATGTGACAGGGGTAGCCCTAGCACGTTGGGTGGATAACCTGTGAAAAACTTATGGGAAGATGGGAAGCCCTAGATAGAGAGGCCAGATAACCAGGCATGGCAGTGTTGTTGTCTACATCTTTAGAGGAAACATCCATATAGTTGAAGTAATTGTTCTGTGAAGTTATTTGAGAAAGTTGCCTAAGCATGGCTGAAATTAGCCCATAATCAGGCAGCTAACAAGTGTCACCATGGCGGTTTGAGCCCAGTCCTTCTTTATTCCAACCTGAGCACCTTGTTCTGTATTCTGTGTGGCTGTATTTGGTCACTTATGAAAACCCTGATAATAGTGGATGCCATTTTTCTATGGTCAAAGCTTTTTTGTGTACATGGATCTGAAATAATTCATGAAATAACCCTAGAAAGGAAGTAATGCAAGTATGGTTTCTGGATGAGGACATGGAGTCTCAGAAAGGTAAAATAGCTATCCCAGGGTCACACAACTGGTTAGGTAGGATTTGAACAATGGTCTTCCTGATTCTTGTTCATCCATGCTTCCATTAGAGTAAGTCACCTCAAAAAAGCCAAATCCAAGTTATCTTAAAGAGATGAAGGAAAATCTTGTTTATTGTGAAGAAGGAGTTTCAGATCTCCCAGCACTGACATAAACAAGCATTGTAATGGTTATATCAGGTGTTGAACATCTGTGGTCTTTACCATTCCTAAATGTGACATTTATAGGTATGGTTGGATGCTCTAGTTTATGATGAATCTAAGTAGCTTCATATTAAATAACAGCAATTGTGTAGTGAAAACAGAAGGATGCTCTACCCCATTACTTGGGTTAATTGATAGTAAATGCTATTCAAAGTGGGTAAATAAATGATGACTAATATCCACCTTAACAGGAAACACAAAATGAAGTATGCTGTCTCTCCTAAGCAGTTGGGTTTCAGTGGTTAGACATCACCATCATCAGCACCACTGCTGTTCTACCTTCTTTAAAACTTGCACAATGCTTTCGTTCTCTCGTTTGATCCCCACAATGATGCAGTGAGGGCAGTTTACGTAATTATTATTGACAAAATTAATGGTGGTGGTAGTAGTAGTAGAAGTAATCTTTTGATGTTCACATAGAAGAGATCTAGGGACAAGTCAAACAGTAATAATAGCTAGCATTTATGTAGAGTTTAAAAGCATGCAAAACACTTTACAGATTTTATCTTCTTTCTCCTCATAACAACCCTGAGAAGTAGGTACTATTATTATCCCCATTTTACTGATGAAAACACTTAGAAAAAGATTACTTGCCCAGGGCAAATTATGAGGCAGGATTTGAACTCAGGTCTTTCTAACTTCCTAAATCCAGGTTTAGGTGTAATTAAATTTGTAATTGAATTTGAGGATGTAAGGTGGTTTTTGGAGGGCTCACTGAGGGAATATCATCTAATAATAATATAAATGTTGTCCATTTTATAGATGATAATGCCCAGTGTTTAGATGATGCCTTACAATTTGCTGAGCCATTTACATTTTCTATCTAAGAAAGTCCTACAGGTAGAGAGGTTAAAGTAACTTGTCCATAGTCACACAACTTCTAAGTGTCCCAGAGGGTAGTGGATTGCCCCTTGCTGGAGATCTTCAAGCCCAGGCTGGCTGATCACATGTTGTTTTTTGTAGTGATAATTCTTCTACATGTTTTTTTTTTTCTTGAGTTATAGCTTGAACCTTTCCTTCTTCACTCTAGTTACCTTCATGGCCCAGCCCAAGGGCCACTTGCCATAAAGACCTTTGCTGAGTTCACCAGCTGTTATATTTTGTATCTATCTTTTATTAGCTTACAACTCTGGGTATGTTGTTTCCTCTCAGTGGCATCTGAGCTCCTCAAGGTATAATGGTAATTAATTTGAATTTGAAGATCCCTTTGTGTCGGCAAAAGTAGCAGATACTTAGCACTTAGTAATTGATCAAGCCTCTGTTGGGGAAAGAGAAGGTATGAACTCCTGTCTCCTGTTGCTGACATAACAGGAAGGGATTGGCTGAAACAGGAAGCTAACGCTGTGTGTATATAAGAAAAGCCCCAGAAAGGCATGGTCAGAATTTCTTGGAACCAGCATCTGCAGGCAGAGCAGCTACAGCAAAGAAATGAGAATCGAGAACTGAGTCAGAATTTCCTGAGAACTTGTGGCGGTGGAGCTTCTTCTGAAGAGGAGTCCAGGAGCCCAGGAGTTCAGGAGTCCAGGAGTCCAGGAGCCCAGCAACCCCCATTCCCAGGCTGGATAAGGTGATTCTGATTTTTTGAACGAGCTGCAGAAGACTGAGGAAACATCACTGGGATGCTAAGACTTTGTTGGTGGCTTGGTTGAGCCTTGAATTCCTGGGAACAGAAATTGTGATGGATTTGAGATGGATTGGACCCTGTGAACTTCATTGTGGAGCAGGACTTACGTGGAGAGCTGGATGAGGAACTGGGAATTGTCTGCCTTTGAATCAAAGTGACTATTTGGTGGATTCAGGTAGGAGTTGCCTGCCTCGAGTCAAGATGAAAAGATCTCTCTGTGGGTACTGAGTAGTGATGAAATTGTAGTTTACTAGTGACCTAGTGGTGGAGGGTCTGTGTAGTATCTAATAATTGTTCTTAGTAATTAATGATATTTAGTAATTGATTGTTGAATAAGTGACTGATTGAGTTAACTTAGTGTGCCCCATGAGTGGAAGACTTTGACTATGGTACTCTGAGATGACTGAATGACTGAGTAAGAAGGCAAACCTCCTTAGGGATGATTAAATGTACTAAATGAGTGTACTTTGTTGGTTTTTTTTGTTTGTTTGTTTGTTTTTTTATAGATGAGCCAGGGAATCCGAGACTTAGAGCCAGGAGGAATCTTAAAGATCGTTTAGCTCAATTCCCCTCATTTTATTTTATTTTATTTTATTTTTAAAATTTAATTTATTAAATT